>JH994047.1:9904-20010 GCA_000316135.1 Trachipleistophora hominis | reverse complement strand
TTCAAAACAACAGACAGGTATGCTGCAACCGCAGCAGTGACCTTAACACGCAAGTCATAACTTGCGTGACTACCCCCTCCCAGGAGTACCTCGAAGAACTCCTCGTCTCGGGGATTTTCATATGTGTTTAGTTCCTGACAACCTCTCATTCAACCAAGGAACCTTGTTCTGTACTCGACACATCTCTCATACCTCCATAGGAGATGCCATACGGTTTCCCTTTCCTCCTTCCCACAGAATGGGCATTTTCTCCCGTATACCGGGGCGATTGCGCCGTATCCAGCGAGGCGGTAGGGATACATGAATGCACCGATTCGCATTTTGATTAATGCAGCTCATCCGCTGTAAATCGCTAGATTGGCGGACAGTACGTCCTTCAATGTGTGGTTTATCACCCGCTGCAGAGGCGTCAGGCGGGCAGTCGACATGCCATACAGCTCATACTCATATGCTGTTATCGGAAACAAAACAGACTTGATGCATATTACTCTACCGTTTCGATTCTATTTCCTTTAATCTTGTACAAGCTGGTTTTGCGAGCAATATATTTTTCCAGTTTTCTAAAGTCCGGCCTGCTCGAAACCAATAAATGGACATAAAAAAATGCCAGCTTCAGAAGTAAACCACGTTCCTCGGATAAATGAACGTGGATATCACGTATAAAATAAAGACTATCTAAATAAATTCAAAATAAATATCATAATAAAATACTTCAATAAGCTTTAACTAATCTTTCGACTTGATAAGGTAATAAATAAGGCCACCAACTGCTGCTAAAACCAGTAGACCACCACCTATAATAAATACCCATTTCAACTTAGACCATGACTTGCTCTCACTCTCTGGTTTGCTGGCGCTTGCATCATCCTTCTTGTCACCAGTCGGCTTTGATGCCATTGGATCGACTGGTGTGGATACAAGTATCGTCTTTTGAGACTTGGATAACGCCTCTTTAAGATTGTATTTGGGAGTACCATCGTGTAATCCGTCTGTCTGGAAGCTTCTCATGTATATAAACATCCTTTCCAACGGTGTAGAACTATTTCCAAAAAATGCTGCATCAGGATCGAATCTAAGATCTTCCTTGTTACCTGTAAAAGGTATGCTACCATCTCCATATGTCATATAAGCAAAGACGACCATTCTCTTAAACTCATCCTGTTGATCCGCGTCAAATGTGAAATATTCCTCTGGTGTCACCTTATCTATCACTTTCATTGCATTCGTGGACAAAACCATCAAATTTAACATATACTGTGATTTTTGTTGTGGTGTCATTTTTGACGTATCTGATACGTTTTTAATTTTTTTTGCACTCTTATCAGTTTTAGGAGTCGCTTTCATATCTTCGTATACCTTCGCTGCATTCTCCAACAACGTTGCATCAGGAGTTGAAGGCCTTGGTGATCCACTTATAAATCGTACTGAAGTATTATCTTTACCTCGTATGCTAGACAAAAGAGTTAATGCATCAGCTATGGTGTTTGGTGTGTATTGGATTCCAGGTTGTCGAAGGCCCGGTATAAAAGTGGCTAATAAATTTTCAACAAGCACAATACTTTCTTTGTACTCATCAGTACATAATGCACTTTTCATCTCACTCGTGCCATCATTCATATGATGAGCAGTAAATGCAATTTTGAAATAAAATTCCAGGACGAAATTCCAGAATACAGAAGCATCAGATCCTAAATCAGAGACCAGCGCATCATATGATTGTACTCGTGCTAATACATCGGCGGGTATCAAGGAGCTTAACAGTTCGTTTTGAGTCGGTACAGGTGTGGAGGAACCACTTGCATCAGCTGCATGTGCTAAATCTGTGAGACAAACAAGAAAGATGAAACACAGTTTCTGGATCATGATGGGGACGTAGAAGTGTACAATATTTATACTATTTTTTCATAATTTTCCGTTTAAGGCACTTTTCAAATTATTCCGTAAAATATATCTTCGTATGTACTATCAATTCACATCCTTACTGAGTAAGTATTTTGGTTTGTTCTTACTTATCTTATATTGAATTTATAACTATTTTACTAGAAGTTTATCATTTTGTGATATTCCTCATTTGCTTCTCTTCTTTCCCGAAACAAAATTATAAAATAAATTTTAAATTTTATTGACCAAAATATTTCTCTATCATATACTCAAACTGTATAAAATTTGAAGCGTTTTATTTTTATTAATGCCATCTGTGAATTAAGCATTTTCTGAACCATTTTCATCAATTTCCCGTATTTTTATAGAATTATGTTGTTCTTTAGTCGCATTATTGTCAAAAAAATGAGATTATCAGCTTAAATACCGTGAAAAATTACGAAACGATGCTTTTTGCTAATTTTTTCTTTTTTTTAGCTATTTGGCAAATTTATTTTTTAAACTCATATACTATGTATAGAAAATTAGGCGCGCGATTTTGAAAAAGGGCGCGCACCAAAATAGTGCGTCACACTAATATTAAATAGCAGCTCACGCCACTATGTTTGATGGTTACACATGTTATGCGTAAGTAGTAAACGAATGCAAATAACAGAAGTTCGTGTATGAATATGTCTTGCAATATATGATCGCATAGTTTTACACTTTGTCTCAGTAAATATTTATCATATAGAACAAGTAATTCAGCTAATCCTTCATGTATGTTTTCTTAAATATACATCGTATTATAATTTGCTGTCCTCTAGTGCTGGTTTTTACTTAGTACAGACTCATTTTGAACAACAAGTAACTTACTAAAATTAAATATCTCTTTAAAAAATTAATTGGCAATCATTGAACGTGGAATTAAGTATTTTAATTACTTATTTTTTGATAACATTTTTTACAAAGTGTTTTTATTTATTTACTCACTCCGCAATGCAAACAGACGCCCTCTCTGTTTACTCTACCATCACGATCACTGGCTTGTGATTCATAAAATTTTTTTAACATCATTAGTGCATAAGACAAATAACCAACTTTACGGCTCTGCAAGTTAAAAAAGACGATATGAATGTTGATCTTGAAAAAAAAAACATTCACAATCAATTGTGAATCTTGGGTCCTTGCTTATAGTAAGCCCTGATGAACCAGAAAGCATGTATGAATCGTGATGCTATGTGAAGTAAAAAGAAATTTTTAGTTGAAAAACATTTTACTTCAAAATTGTTAATCTAACATCTATATTATTAATTTTTGCTTATATTATCGGTTTATTGCCTTTTAATGGTTCAAAATGACCCTAAGCCTTGTGTTCATTTCTTTCCAAAATCATATTCGTTTGGATGATCTGTAAATTAAACCGTAACTTTATTTATCGATTTATCAAACGTGTTAAACTTGTATTCTGACCGGCCGATAAAAAGCAATTTTAGCTGTAATGGTGTGTAAGTGATATATCACTAATGATACTTAATTTTATCTGCCACAGTTTACAAAATTATTTTCTATTGAATGTACCTCGTAGAACTCACCAAAGCGATTTTGTCACCACTATTCGATGAGCTCTTTGTGTTTTTAAATTTTGCGTTGAGGTGGTAGGACCCCGACCACACTCGAAATATCATTGAGACAACTTTATTGAGCAAAAAATGGTTGCTGTTAGCGATAGACAATTTTTGGTGAACTGTTAATTAAAAACATGCTTTGCTGTAAACAACTAACTTATCAAAAAACTATCTATCAATTAGTTGCAGTTTCTCATTTTTTTTCGTTGTTTGTAGGTATGATATGAAGTTTTGGTGTGTGAATTAATTGTAATATGGCTTATTTGAATATTTTCTCGTTTCACTAACACAGAAGTTTACATACTTACCGATATCATCCTTCAATCTCAAGATTATTTTCATGCCATGTTCAAATATATTGTTCTCACAATATATTAACCAATAAAAAAACACAATAATAAAGCAAGTTTAAAATAGTCATTATTGTATTTTTTGAGTGTTTTTTCTTTGACAATAATTTCAAAAGTACTAATTGTTATATTATTATCTAAAAATTGTATAATTACTTAGTTTTCGGAAATATACCATGCGATTTAGTAAATTATCTGTATCATTTTGTAAAATTTTATTTTCTATGATTTGGTCGCAGGAATAAATCGAAGTTTCTACAAATAATAAACAAAATGTTTAGCATCAATAAATGCATTCCAACAAGCGATGGTTGTTGGATATGAAATTTCTGTTAAAATAGTCGCGAATATATTTATGACACTATCACATCTTTAGAAATATCTTACTAAATGCGAATTTTAATAAAATATTTACCACAATAAAGCATACCAGCTGTAAAGCGAGATGTCTTATCATATTACACATAAATATTCAATTTGCTGCACACATAGTTGATGATTACTTTGTTACTATACACGGGTAATAATGTAAAGGTTAACTTTACTAGTCATCAAATGTCCAAAAAACACACAAAAGTTTAAATTTATGTCCGCGTTCCCATAAATAAATCTTTTCGGTATAGTCACGAATTCAAAATTATAGATAACATAATCAAATATTCTCCTGATGTGAACGGACCACAAGCTTTACAAATCGTTCCTCGTTCTGGTATACACCATTATTAAACGTAGTACCATCACCATTTAGCATATTTATGATGGTAATACAAGAGTGATCAGCACGAGATCTACTCGTCCGGTATGCGAATGCCTGCAAAAGGTCGTTTTAAATTAAAGATTGCTATCACATCGATAAATAAATCTGCAATCACTATTTCAATACGATAACGAAACTATACACGGCCATCAAAGGTTTTTGTAGTGTTTAATGTAAAATAAAACAATGATGGTACCTGTATCAACTACCTGCTCGGTAACATTTTTTTAGACCAAACGGTCCTCAACATCAGAACCATATCTGCCTTTATATACACAATCATTTTTTGAGCTTCATCTTGCTTAAGGCCATCGTACATATAACTATTTCTTCAGTAACTACATATTTAGCCACTTATCACAATTACTAAACGAAGTGTAATTTTTGCAGCTCATATTGTGTTTACAAAGCACCTCTGAAGTCTACAAAACTTATTATTTATATTTTCTGATTTATTCTATGAATTCAAAATTCAATGATATCTGGACACATCACATTCAATATACGCAAAAATTCAACGTTTTTCCTTCTTACATGAGATAATAACCTAAAATATCTTTTATTTACTGGTTTACTATCAACATTCGTAAAATACTAAAACAAATACTAAACAACATGCAACCTCATTAAAACATAACTTCTTTTATAATTAATGAGATGAACAATAAACAACCGTACATTGCAAGGAGTTGCTGTTCATGTAACAGTTTAACATTTTTTTTTGATTGCTAAAGTATTGAGATTTACCAACCATTATATTATCCCTATCAACGAGTATACGTAGCTGACTCTTAGAGCTCGAAGATTTAACAGACCATAATGAAACTAATGTATTCAAAAATTATGAGTAAAAGTACAAAGCTGTTCAATAACCTATTAACTAACTTTTCTGTAAATAAATCTTAAATAATAGAATCTGAAGGAGAAATGCTGAGCTATCAAACAAATACGTTATAGTATAAATACATACAGTACACGATAGAATGGCATGGTGTTGTGTCTACGTATCACAAGTGAACAATAGATAAAATGGTATTCACGCGTCGTTGTATTACAACCGAGTACCCCATTCACAAGTTTGTATTAGGTTCAAAATAAAAACGTGTATATATAATGAACAGGTTCATATTTAAATTAGCACATATCACGTTTTACGGCTTTTTTCCCTATCAGTATGTAAAACTAACTTTAAACTCTGCGTTACTATCATTTTTTTCCTTCCATGGATATGAGGTGTTCTATGATTACTAATAATGTCAATGGCAGTGTTATAAATAATGTAATCGTGCCTCTCCACTACACTCTATCCATCTTAAGTTACTTTTAGAGGTTGTACATCAGATAGTGATTTTTTTAATTTATCCCAAACAAAATTGATAGTTAAACGTGTAATAAATTACAATACATTACGTAAAATAGGACCATATCATTAATTATTTTTACAGTTTAACATAAAAACATGATTTGTTGACGAAATAATTGAACACACCTTTTGAATTACAAGTATTTTATTGTTCGTATGATTGGCATATCGAAACGAGTGTTACTTGTCGTAATACGCATTTCGTACTACTAGCGAGGTACCTCGAGAATAAGAACATGTTGCTAAATGATCTTATGCAGGGCTAGACCGCGAATACAAACACCTTTCTCGATATTATCAAGCCATGATTATTCACATGTTAATTTTTCAGTCGTTACAGGTTAATTATAATTTTATAATACAGTTCTCTGATGTAACAGTGCTTGCCATAAAAAACGATCCTTAGTTTGTAGAGATATATCGCACCGTACTCATGTATAAGCTACAAAAAACGTATTAAACATTTTAAATGATAGCAAACTATTTATCATAAATTCTCTTAATATACTGTCTATCAGAAGTATTCTGAAGGTACTGTACTGAATATAACATGCTAAAAAGATCGTTTACGTGATACTAAAGTATAAATTTTGCCTGATATTTTTTATGATCGTACAATAAAAACATTTTTATTGTATTGCGTGTAATTGTAATAATATTTTTTTTAAAGAAACATATTTAATTAATAATTCAACATTCGTCCAATACCTATTTAACATGCTCTTCCTGGTGCGTTAGCATCTACCATGGCCTGTTTAGCTTATGATTCATGGAAATTATTTATGCGCTTACGAGATTATTGATAATCTCCGCCCTTCGTCCAATTATTTTCCCAAGGTAAGTAGCGGTCGCCACAGTTACCGAGATACGTAGATTATTTATGTAATCCACGTTTAGCCCCCCTCCTAGTATCAAATAATTTTTTTAACCTCCTACCTTCGCATATTATTTTTCCATTTTATAAATATTACATAATTACCTTTTCCTAACCCACTAATAAACTCCTTTTATAAAAATTTAATTGTGCCAAATACACGCGTATTTATTCTTTGCCACCGTTCTATCATATCTATCACAATTTAGTGGCACATTCTTGAAACCCCCCTATGCCATCACCCGACAAAATCAAAAAGTTAATGTCAGCATGCAACATCTCACAGCATGAAGCAGAACAACTGCTCCAACTATCCAACGATGATGTTGATCTTGCCATCACAATCTATAATCAAAAGAAAGACGAGATGTACGTCGGTTCAGGCCTAGCAGTAAATAAACCAAGAAGAAAACACACCATAAAAACGTATAAGAACGGTGTGCTATTAGACGATCGTTTTATAGAAATGGATGCTGCTGAACTTAAAAAATTGCGCACGATGATAGAACATGGTGAGTTTGATGCCAGGATGGTAGGCGGGAAGGACAATGAAATGGCTGAATTTGAGGTCGAAAATTATGATGTTGATTATGGAAATACTGAGCCGGTTAGGGAAACGGTTGATTATAGCAAGGCACCGTGTGTAGGTAAACGGATAATACCAAAGATTATAGTAATGGACAAGTCGGATCAAAGTGTTTCAGTAAATATTCGCTTTGTCGGGCAAGTTAGGGAGGTTCGCGTGTCAAAAGATTGCCAAGTTAAGGATTTGCTCAAATTCTTGTTCAAATATACCAAAACCGACCTGGTTCTGCTCTCTCAAGGCAAGACAATCAAGATGAATGACCGGGTAATTGCATACGGAAATAGTGACCTGCAAATTGAAAATAAATAAAGTGGAATGTTACGAATTTTCATCTGTGGTTGTCCAATTCTGTTTTATGTAAATATATTTTTATGACACTGCTCTATATATCATCTCATATTTTTCTTTATTTGTCTAATTAACTCTTGCACATGTTACTATCACAATTTCTTTTCCTATTTGTTAATTTTATTTCTGTTCTTGAGGTGTTCTTCTCATTATTATGCTATAGTCATAGAACATGCTTTAACTTTTTATCATTCGTAGCTCTCACTATCCAAACTTGAATTATTAAATGAATTTTATACAACGATACCGGTATTGTCGTCATGATAGTCTCATATCTACTCAATGTGGCAAACAATATTATTACTATAATTTAGATTTATAACATAATTATCATACTCAGCAAACCATTAATGGTTTTATTCATTTTTGGTCAAATAAATTGATCCGAAAATGGTATTGAAATATATTGTTTGTCAAAATTTGTTAATTAGAGTAATATTGCGATTTCATCATCCACCACAGATTTACAGAAATAAATTTTGTGTTAATACATTTTTCCAAAATACGATTTTCGATTTTCAGTTTTAAATGTTACGCTTTCTGATATCATACGGTGTTTAGAGATCCTTCTTATCTATTTTGTTTTTACTTCTATGTGCACAAGTTTAAAAATACTCTCATCTTCGTTCAATAGCCCGTATACTACGATGTATCAATAGATGTTCATATCTAATAATTTAATATATTTCGTACATATCTACTTCGCTATTAGTAACACTACCATATTAAATAAGTGGATCTCATTAACACTTTCTGATACATGACTGTCATTCAATACATTCGGCATGATATCTACGTTAATAATATTAATATTATTTTACAAACTACTACTATCATTTCTATACTCACTGAAGAGATATTGTTCATGATTTACATAGTTTAACATGCAGTTCTACGTACCATAGCCTTACTGCATTATAAATGTAAACGCGTAACACGTGCTAATGTTTTATTTACATCACATATCATTATTGTTGTCTATTTATTCATATTTAAAATTCAAATATGTTAGAACAGGCTCTATCCCGTAATAGTATAAAATAAAAACATTGTGTTGTAGCATTTACTTTAAAACATTATAAAAGTCATACGTATTTTTAACGCTATATCCTGGCATACATTACAACATTTTCTACCGATAATAATACCTGTTATAGAATAAATAATAAGAAATTAATGAGAAAATAATTTATTCATCTAAAATCTATTCAACAATAATGTATAATTACGAGAATAAATGTATTACAAAATAATTTATATGTTTGAATAAATCACTTTTACCTTTATAAAAATTTGTTAAGTAATGTTGATATGAGGAGGTAACAGTCCCAATCATAAATATTACTCTTTTGTTTGCAAAATACATTTTTGTAATATTTATTACTCTCGCCCGGGTCATAAAACACTTTTATGTTTTTGTGGTTTCAGCCCGAGAATCCTACCTACATATTAACAGCTTTGTCCAGTTGTTCTGCAAAGATAAGATAATTCAATGAAATTTTCAGGTATTAAACTACAAATCTTGTAACTTCATTTTCTTGCTCACACTATTGAAACGTACAACAATTCTACTACCGGATTAAATTCACTAAAATTTGCTATTTTACCTACTCAATGATTACATACGGAATGCTTAAGTGGTGGAAGAAACTTAAAAAAGAGTTGAGCTTACACGACAAAGAACCGATGAACAATGAGGCTATGACAGGCAGTAGCCCGCCTGATATCTGCTTATGAATGGTGTAGTGTTTTAAGGAGTAATTGGAGTTATAAGTAAGGTCCAATCATATTTAATTGAGCCTATAAGAAAGCTAACACAATAGTTTTTTTAATTAAAAATCAGTTTAATCATATGTTCCATACGAACAACTTACCAAAACAAACTTTTCTAATCCTCTGAGACAGACCATGGCCACCAGCCTTTGGTTCATAGAATAGTAAATTCGAGCAATTATCTGAAAGGTTGAAATAAGAGAGAAATTGTTACAAAATACTGCCAAGACATTCTAAATAATAGCTTATACGCAAAAATGTAACTTTATATTAAGTACCAAATATAAATACGATCAAACTAGAACCAACACGAACATGGTCTATTTCTACCAACCCAAACTAAGTAGAAACAACCAAGTAGAACTCTTTTTAACAAAATGAAGTATAAAATTGACAAGAAAATAACTTTCTTATAGCTGAGGAAGAGTATCATAGCTTGAATAAAAAGACGATATATTTCAACTTTCAGAACAGGAGCAACCACACAATGAACATGTGCTAATTCTGTAAAGTAGGAATGATCGTATAGTAACAAAATGGCCAAGGTATTACAAACGGAGTATATTA
>JH994045.1:78549-92476 GCA_000316135.1 Trachipleistophora hominis | reverse complement strand
TGTGGAACCACTCGCTTTTCAGTCTTGATCACATAAATCGTTTTATCTTTGATTCTGCCGACCCATTCTGAGAAGTCTAGCGCATTGCTAACGGTCGCACTAAGAAAAAGAAGTGTAACACCGTGCTGTAATTGTATAATACATTCCTCCCAAACAACACCTCTCTCTTTGTCATTCATATAATGCACTTCATCAAATATTACGTATTCAAGTCCTTCTATACCACCGCCATACAATCTATTTCTCAATATTTCGGTTGTCATTATCAATATTGGAGCATCCTCATTAATTTGCACGTCTCCCGTAATAATACCAACCGTTTTATTCTTGTCTCCATAGCGCTGTCTAAACTCATAGTACTTTTGGTTAGATAAAGCCTTGATCGGTGATGTATAAATCACCTTAGTTCCATTTTTAAGCGCTTTCCAAATACAAAAATGAGCCAAAAGAGTTTTTCCTGAGCTAGTATGAGCTGCCACGAAGAGTGAGTTGTGCTTGTCCAGCAAATAACATCCTTGCTTCTGGAAAATATCTAATTCAAAAGAAAAATCGGGTGTTTCTATTGTATTATAATCATTCAGCTTTTACTTCCTTGGAATATATTCGTTTTGTTGCTTCTTCAATCATTTATTTTCTGTGGGTCAACAACAAACTGATTAGAAAAGAACAAATGCCGAATTTCATAATCCAAGTTTACATGCAAAGAAAGCAAACAAGTAGAAAAACCGCATTATTAGCAACGTTGAACTTACCAGTATTGATTGCCGAGTCTTATGAGACGTTGCACTGAATTTCTAGCAGGTAATTGAATATATCTTTCATGACGAAGTAATAAATCATCGAGTTTTTACAGATACATATTTCATTGGTATGTCATTTTATTCCTCTAAATTAGCAGTTCATCATGATAAAATTACAGATATCGTTATTCAATATGACAGTTTATTTGACGTAACAATAAACATTTTTTCTCTCTGTTTAATACAGATATTTCTAATTCCTTTCATCATGGATACATTAAATTATTCCATGTCGCTATTCGGCAATAACATGATCAATACATGAAACATGTACTGGACTTAACAACAATATCAATAAAAGATAGAATAGGAAATCGGGTACCAATGATAAATTTAAGAATATGGGTAAAAATCTTCTAACTTTATCTACTTTGTCCACAAGAAACGAGTTGGTTAACAATCCAATAAATAATGAATGCTTTTCCCAAGAAATAGTCGTAGACTAAACGAAACGATTATTAGATAAAAAAAGAATTTATAATTGTTGTAAACTAAGTCTTTATTTATCATGCCCAACATAAGGGTCGGAATAATTATAATATTTAGCACGATGATAGGAGTGTTGTATGAACACTACGAGAATACTAATTTAACTTCGTTGTGCTTTATGAACACTAATACGGGTGTTATTGTCTTTTGAAAAATCAATATTTACTCATATAACCATATATTTGCAACCAACAAATGAGAATCTGATGATGGTAATTAATGATAATAATCAAAGTAATGGTGATTAAGGCAAACCATCTGAAAACTTTATAAAAGCATCCTATAATGTATTCAATATCCTTGTTTTAATGTTATTTGATATGGTGGTTTATGAAGTCTCCCTAGAGGGACCGGCATCCTCAGCGCCTGATGGATTACCATGAGCATCAATGAAACCATTTTCTAGAATCAAACTAAGTGTTTCTGGATCACTAAATATTGCGTCAAGCTTTCTCGCTATCTCATCCCAACCATCCTCGTTTGTTGCACCATCATTAGAAAAAACACCTGAAGTATCAATGCTATCTACATCACTATCATAACAAATTTCATTAACTGGATTCGCTTGTGAATATCGATTCTTTTCATTCATGTAACTCCTACTAGTAGATGCTGTGTCTAACGAAGACATAGCCCCATTCGAACTAATATTGTCACACATATTCTTGCACACGGGATCGATTTTGGAAATACATCCCAAACTCTTCGATTTTTTAGTACTTGTTCTGATTCCTAATTGTTTATTTTCTGTTTTTTTAGGAGTGGTGAGGTCACACGGTGCTGATTCACCATCTTCTTTTGACAAACTCTTTTCTGCAAGACTCATTCCATTCATAACAGAGGTTAGTTGCACATCACCATCTTCAGACAAATTATTGTGTAAAATCTCACCGTGCACCCCCTGATCCTCGCATGTTTTGGGTGAATAGACATTATTATTAGTAACTAATGGATTACTTACGTTGCCTTCATCTTGTGCTGTCATACAACGCCTTTGCAACTTAACTATGGAATGGTCCTTGACCTGTTCGGGGGACGTAGCCAGCAACAATATGATATATAAAATCATGTTATAAAAAATATCTCATGCTCTTTTGCTTTTATACGTCAAATTATTCCATATGTGTGCAATTTTTTATTTTTTCCCAATTTTACCCGATTTCTAAATTTGAAAAAAATTTTATAATATTTTCACATCGTTTAAAGCAGAACGATCTTTAAAAAATATACGTAAATTTCCAACAACATTATGAAATGATAGAACTAAATACGTTATTTAGATATGGTTACGAGGAACAATGGTCTTACCGTATAAACTTGTAGTTTCATCATACAATTTTAGATGTGATAGTTTTGAAGGATAAGAATACTTAATTTAGAGGTTGGTGAGACACGTTTTTGAATACTTCGTTGTTTTTCTGAGTGGACATAATATTCTGAATGCATACTTTAATATAAATGTTTATCAATATATTCAAAATCATATATTTAAACTACTGACTCAGCATTTAAATACAAATATTTGTGCATAATTAACACTTTTATATAAGTATAGATAGTAATACTACCTTTTGTCAGTTAATCATGGTGCATAGCACATTTACCAAAAATTTGGTCTTTTCTGGAAAAGGACCATCTAATTACGGATTACATTTACGGTAAATATAATAAAATTTTTTATCACGTTGTATAGGGAAATAATGCAGTAATACAAATAAATCGTGTTAGATCATTGTCAATGCTAATAAAAAGGCAACTCACAATGTGATTGGTCAGTTCGCGAAAAGTTGAAAATTTTATTACGTACAATTTGTAAAGAAGCAAAATTTTTGTCATAATTCAATTCACATGTGCCAAGATTTACTCAATGAACGTTTATGATCGACTAGCTAAACTACTCCTTTATGAAATGAAAACTTGAATTGGAGTGTGTTTTTAATATATTCTTTAGTTATCTTTAATTTTTATATTTTCCTACATCTATGGTTGATATTTCGAGAAATTACAATGGCTAAAAATTAATCCTTTAACGTCCACTGAGAAATTTAAACTACGTTGAAATAACAAATGTAAAAAGGATGAATAAAGATAAAAAGATCTTATTACTCACACACAAGTTAAGCCTTCTTTTCTAAATGATATATAGCACGGCTAGTTCTGAACAAAATTAATAGAATGCTCTTTGAATGATTTTATCCTCTGGTAATCAATGCTGTGAGTATAAAAATTGGTCGCATGTAAAGCAGGGACATATTTCTTTGAAACATTTAGTTATTTTGGGTTAAGATTTCCCTTTGATTTCAGTCACAAAAGTGATTAATCGGTGTGGCCAAGGTTTTTCTCAATCAGTGCATTTTCTTGATTTTTCACGTAACAACAAAGGATTTAGAGTGTTACTATGTATTTACGTTAATTTAGACCAAGATTTGACAAGATACTAAATAAAATATATGGCATCAACAACCTATGCTATACTCAACATATAATTTTTATCTAAACTAGTACTTATTATACTCGTTACATTCACTAACACTATAAATTATGCTCTATTTTGTTATCATTGCTAACAGATACGGTAATAATGCAAGCTATATCAGTATTGGCAGAAAACCCCTATATATCATTCTATTTTTATGATTAAGATTCGGGTATTTGGTTTCGTTATGTTTTGCCATGATCGTCTATCCAACATCATTTTTCATACTTTATCTAAATATTTTGATAAGCTTATCCTGACGATCATTTCTGACATTCATTTACAAACGTTTTTAAATTATTCATAACTGTTCTCTTATTCAGAAGGACTAAATAGATTTTCAAGTTACGCGAAGTGTTTCATCTATTTTAATTCTTCTTGTATTGTTAGTAAAAGGATCATATTATACTCAAAACATCTTCAATACTATTTAAACTTTGTATGAAAAAGACGCTATGGCAGCTCAATTTGCACTTTATAATCAAAAATGTTATTTGTTCTTGTTTTGTGTACAATATCGTATACACTAGCCAACGTATCTTCGCCATGCAAATACAAATCACAGCTGTCACTACTCGGTAATCAAAATACATAATACGAGACCAAAATTGTAATAAAATATCAATACAGAGGCCGATATACGATTTACCATCGAATATTATTTTTGGTGTATAAAATCTCTGATTGATAACATCCTAAGTAATCTGATCGTAAGGATCGATGAAATGTTAGGTCATAGAAAAATAACTGAGCAATCATACGGAATGTTTTGTTTGTTTGCATTACTTTATACACTAAATACTAAGTCAATCCCTCTTCACATCCCCTGTTGAATAGAACATTTTATTAACATGTGAAATGGCATGAGTTTGAATAAAAACCACATCTTCGTATATTATTTACAGCTTCTTATACCTTTTAGCTTATGGCACAGTGTGAAATAAAACAACAAACCTTCATAACGAGAAATATTCTTCATATTTCAAATGTAACTTGCAGGGATTTCTATTTTGCGTAAAATACTATAAATAACATCTTTCAAGACCATTGATGGTTCATTTCTACACAATAACACTACTGTCACGGTCAAAGTATTTAAATGTTGGTTCCTTCACAATTTTGTGATTAATCCCATCGTGTGCAAATAATACATATCAGTAATTATATGATCAATGTGCATCTCACGTTAATGTTTGAAGCGTGTTTCTATTCAGTGGTGTTCCTTATATGGTAATTTTTTGTAAAATATGTTATGTGGTCTCTAATCACATTAAACACTCTAATGTTAGCAAGTATTGACCATAAGAGGCACGTAATTTATGAAAAAACTAGCAAATACCCTTTAAAACATACTAATATGTGCTTCTTCTACCATATACAGGTGCGTCCGTGACATTGAATGTTATAGTTAACTCGAAAATTCCCATTTAAAAATAACCTTGTAATTAAATCGGCGGCTTGTTTATCACAGGGGCTTAATATCAACATCAATAAAACAATTGTAAGTTGATTGTTAGTTTGAGACAAGGATAAAAATATTATTTTATATTTTCGTTGCTATTGATAAGTTATGTATTGTTATTTGATTTCTAAGTTTCTATTCTCATTTAGCGGTCATTTACGATCGATGTTTAGATTAATCGTTAACATCGACTGAAAATTAATTTTCTAATCCTGATGAGAAACGCGAACAACTGGTAAATGGTCAACATAAAATGAATAAAGGAGAATAACTTCTACCATGGACCTACTAGTTTATATTTTCATTTTATAAATGGAATAGCGCGGCTAGTAAATAATAAAAGGCAATATTATTATAATTCCGATTGTTCCTGTGGATGTAACAATTTAACGTGTCTAAATCTGTGATCTAAGTCAATCCAATGAGTAGAGTAAAATACACCGTTGAATGTGTTGGCTATTTATTTATGGCTTAATTACACTATAACAGTGAAGCCAATGAACTGGTGGTGTTTAGTGGATAGGAGTATTCACAACAGTTTTTTCGTGATATATGATGTAATGCAAGAGAATATGGTGGATTACTAAGGCCGTCCCAAAAAAATGTAATATATCATAAGACAATGTGGTAATTTATAAAAAAATCTCTAAAAAATGTAATTTACCACAGGAAAATTATGATAAACAAATTTGATTCGGCGATAAATGTTAGCTTCAACGAAACAGATGCAAAGTATTTTTTACTTCTTTTTGACTAATCTAAGCTATTTATCTTTGTTTCCATGTAGCGTTGATTTATTTTGGTTTTGAAAAGTTATAAAGTGCTTCACTATCTATTAAATTTTATGGTTAAAAGTCTGTTTACTGATCTTCTTCTTAAACATTACTTAATCAAACGCGCTCTTCTGGTCCGCTAGGTCCGACCATGACCACTAGCCTGTAGTTCATGAAGGAAATTAGTACGCACCCTCACAACAATAGAAAAGTATGATGCAACTACAGGAGTGACCTTAACACGTAAATTATAACCTGCGTGAGAGCCTTCTTTCAGGAGTACCGTCTATTAAGAACAATGCAATGTGCAGTGTTATTTTGGCAGCAAAAATTTTGGTATAAAACCGAAGCATTTCTGTAGCTTAGATATGCAATGTTTTAACTAAAAATTAGTTTAATTGTCTCTTTCATATATATCACCCAACCAACCACACTCTTCTGGGACTGGCCATGGCCACCAGCATTTGGTTCATGAACAGGTATGCAATGTTCTTTGATTTAAAACATGAATCTGTTCAATTATACTTTAGTAATGATGTCTATACATGAAAAACTTGTTTCTTTAACAAGATGTTATTATTCTGTGTTAAACTATTTTAGTTCATCAGAATAAAGTGTAAAATTAATTGTCAGTACAATTCACTTACACCAACAGAACATAAAACTTTCAACGACGATACTTTTATTTTTTTTCTCCTTCCTTCGATTTTGATTCAATTAATGGCTTTTTTGCCAGGTTTACATCCACAAAATCCGTATTTTCGGAAGACGTTGGGGATAATGATTGTGATGTTGATGGTTGCAATTCATGCGGTTCCTCAGGCGATCTTGAAGTAGAGGTTTCCTTATTAACAGTAGATTCTGAATCTCGTTGGTTGTTCAGTTTTTGTTCTTCTCTATCTACTGGAACATACCCATTCGATATTTTTCCTGGTCCTTTTTTTGATGACTTTGAGGTAAAAATACGTCCGAAACAACCAAAACAACCAGCGTTGGACCCTTCATCACTGCTATTACGGTGTTTATACTGTGGATTATCGGAATTGCTGTCATCGTTGGTACTAGTCACAGGTGCTTCTTTTTCATTTGTCGGAGAATCGAAGGTATCGGGGTTGGCGGAAGGTGCCGTAGATGATGATTGTTCCTGGTTTTCAGCATCTGTTGTGCGCGGTGTACTTGACGATCCATCAACTACGTCTTGGCTAGTCGTATCCTGCTGCTTATTCGTCTTTAATCCTGATGGATCGGCAACTGGCGTTACCGAAAAATGTTTTCGAGCAGGTTCTCGCTTGAGAGTTTTTGACCAATGTGGTTTAGCACCCTGATTTTCCCCTTTAGCATGATGCATGTCTACTTTTACAATTTCGGTGTTGCTTTTATTACCATCTTTATCCGATTTTATGAGCGGCTCTTTTAAACTTTGATCAGCATCCCTATTCGACGCCATGACGCAAAGTACGCAATGTAAAATTGCACCAAGAAATAGCATCCCCTCAATTTATTACTACTATTTATATATTCAGTGATATCTTAAACTGATATTCATGTTTATAGCAGATTCCCGTTGTGACCAAGTTTCCTTTTATGTTGACCATAGTTGAGGAAAACTGCCATAAATAATTTTTTACGAATGAAGTGAACGACCAATCGATCGTGAAGATCATTTAATAAATATAACTTTGTTTTATTTTTAATTACAAACCTAGAATTGAATAGAATGCACGAGTGTTAACTTAATAGAAATTTTATTTTTGATAGAATTTGAATAGAACGTGTAGTTAATGAACAATGTGATCTTTGTTTATTGTATTATTAGTCGTCTTATCATCATCATATTATCAAAAAGACAACTTGCAAGATGATTGGTCAGTTCTAGAAAAAAATAAAAAAATATTATTTCATCTTTACGTAATATTGATAAGTCGAATCTTTTTACGAAATTTCATCTTCTGAAACACACTCAGCAGTAATTTACAATCGATGTTTGGACTAATGGTTATCACCGACGGAAAATTAATTTTCTAACCCGTGTCAAAAAATATTGATCAACATGGAATGAATGAATAAACAAGATAAAATTTTAGGATAATTAACGAATATATAAACGTACTTAGATCAATTCTATCTTCCGTTTCATAAACGGAATAGCGCAGCTACTTTATAGGTAAAATGTTAGTTTTTAAGAGCTGTTAATATTTTACAAACGCATACACCTAATGTTTATATATATAACTGATAGAACAAATATCAGTTACAATGCTATTTACGAGTACAGCACGGTAGTTTTATACTAAATAAAACATTTCAAATCTAACATATAATTTATTATCTTAGTGTGTTAAGCTCATATAAAAATATCTTTTATTTGTTAATAGTTATGATCGATACCCGAATAGGTAACGGTACATCTACGATTCATATGTGTTATTAATATAGTAAATTAAGCTAGCAGATCACTTATTTAGATATTTATCAGCTATCTTACTGCTCGTATTTTGCTCTCTTTATACATAAACAGTTCTTTCTCATCTAACAATATTATCATTTTTTTTCATTCTCTGTTAAACACTATTTACATCCAAACAGTTTAATTCTCACCTTTATTTGAATGAAATATCATAAATCGTTGTCTTAGAACATTTTAGCTTAACTTGCTGGATTAAAAATGCAACCTGAAAAAATTTAAATGGTAAGTGTAACCATTACCTTAAAATGTATATTCCATCGTAAAAATTTTGTTTTTTACCAATTACTAATAACTGTATGACCATTATCAAATTCTTTACACGCTACGAGTAAATACTTATTATCTTAGAGCATCACTGACCAAGTAATACGTTTCTCATTATATAATTTTTATTTTATTGTTTAACCGGTATTTCCTTGTTAAAAATTTATTGAATTTGTTCTTAATCATCATAACATCTTAAGTCACAGAATATTGCAATGTATTTAAAACGCAGAAACTGAAGAAACGTTTTTATGAAAAACACCAGCTCAGTGCTATTCATCTATATTGACGTACCATATACGATATTACACAATAAAAAATTTACATTCAGTGCATTTTTTTTAAATAATTAATTTGTTAATCATTATCAGGTTTTTTTAAAAAAGCTTTAATTTGTGTCTTTATCGTTTCACAGCACAAATATTTTTCTTATCCTTTGAGATTGACCATGTCTGTTAGCCTTTCCGTATATTTGATCATCAATAATTATTTGTTAAAAGTACGTTATGATGATAGTCTATTTAGTACTGACTGGTCATTTCTAAGAAGGAACATTGACACGTATTTAATTCTTGAGACGTACAGCCCACAATGAATAAGCATTATGTTTTATATATGGTGAGACATGTTTATTTTACAGCTGTTAATGGCAGTCCTTGTCTTGCATTACCTCATGGTGAGACGTAGTTACTACGAGATATTATAGGATCAACTTAGATTAAAAACTGTACATCCCTACATTTACATACAGTTCAACGTTAAAAACTTGGTCACAGGCGTACCCGCATCATCACTTGAGTATTACAGTAAATGCGTACTTCCCGTTTTTACTTTTTTATTTTCACTGCCCTTCCGATGCTTTTGATCGTAGCAACGCTAATTCTGGGCCTTTTGATCGCCCTAGCACTGTTAATACGATGCAAGAAACGTAAAAGAATTCTTATAACCGGTACAAAAGGTGTCGGAAAAACAGTTCTTACAAATCAACTTATGAACAGAACGTTTCCGACCGTGCCAAGCTTATGTGATTACACGGTCGTTACCCCTGAGTATGAATTGACAGACCAGCGGATCAAAAAGGGGGTAAAACTGCGCAACGGCTATGATCTTATAGTGTTCGTATTTCGGGATGAGATAGAGACGGTGCTACCAGGAAAGAATGTTATTTATGTTTCTTTAGGTAAGGAAGGTAAAAGCCTTGCTGACTTAGTAACAGATAAGGACAAAAAATATTTTGTAAAACGAGGAAATGTTTTTTATTTGAACGATGATTTATCGAAGATAAAGAGTATCATCAGTGCAAGAGTGTAAAATTTGTTTAGAGTGTGTAATGGCACGTACTTCGTTTATTTAGTTAAAAAGACATGTGCATTTCTATCTACTCTCCAGCCGACGAACGTCTTCTCTAGTCGTATATGCTCAGTTACCCAAAATATACTTTTCATGGTCAACATGCAAAGCATTTCAATATTTGTAATCCTTTTTTATCACGTAATGCCGATTAAAATTGTTCATTTATCTCTGCTTATGTGCAGTTATCCTTTTTTATCACGTAGTACTGATTAAGGTTGTTCATTTATCTCTGCTTATGTACATTTATACGTTCTTTACCTTGCAATCAATGATTATTCCTTGTCTATTGTACGACTTGTTATTATAAGTAGTCAATCTTTAATTAATATATAACATTAAGCAATTATAACATTAATTGTATCCTTCATTGGCAAGAAAAACAGAATTATAATGGTATGTAAGTAATATTAAATGTTATGTATTAATTAAGGAAAGACTCCTTATGACAGATAAGTCTTGCAAAAGATAATTATTAAATAAAAACTTTTTAATAAAAGAACGATATAGTACGACGTGTATCATAGGCAATGTACGTTATATTTAATAATATTCACCAATTATTGTTTTATCAACGATTGATGAGTGTGCAACATAAACATCATCTATAATTACACTAATCCTAAGAAATATATCATAAAATATTACAATACGTGCCATTACGGCTTAGTTAGATTAATGAACTATTAATACATTGCACGCTACGTGCGTATTAGAAAAGATTTAGAGCATCGATCAAAAAGCGTTTGAATTAAGAATAAACGATGATATTATAATTAAAAAGACTTTCTTTTCATAAGAAATGTAAAAATCTTTAATGATAACCCAATTTAATCATTAAGTAATGATGCTAAAGCATCAATTGCTTGGTTGTACTCGTCCGACTCTTTCGTTTCTTCTTTAGGCTTGTTTTCACGTTCATGATGTTCATGGCTCGGCTTATTACTTGATGGCATGCCTATTTGTTCCTTAAATTCGTCAATTGTCTTCGTCTGAACTACGTGCCAACGGTCCATCAGGCATTCAAGCAAATTTAATTTCGTTAGGCTGTGCTTCAGCTCACACTCTTTTTTCAGCAATGCTACATTATCGTCCTGCTCAGAGCTGTGGTAGGAAACATTATGGCTCGTATAAAACATAGTCTTCTTTACAAAGGATGGTTCAATTTCCATCATTTGTTCGTCAGGCTCTTCTACCGTTCTCGTTTGCAGTGTGGACGATGAGCGTGATGGCATGCGGTTCGTGCTGTTCATCTTGGGGACTTGAAAGTGAAAACGGCTGAGTACACTGCCAGGCTCTAGAAAGTTATTGCTTGCGTTCAACCCGAAGAGCGCATTCTTGAGAAAATGGGAATTAAGCACTGCACTCACCGTAGTACACATAATTTTGTTCAGCTCATCCCAGGCAAGCGGTAATTTTACCAATCGTTCAATTCGCAAGAACAGCATTTCCATGGTTACATCCGTCCATGTTAACTCCTCATTCATAAAGACCGGCATCAACGCAATTAGCAGGTTCTTCTGCACTAGTTCATACGTCTTCTCACGTATTGCCGTCTCCTCCCGTGCTAAAGCGCTGATAATTTTGCCCGTTACTATACGTTCCGTCACTTTACGTGTCTTTCCTCGTGGATTGTCATCACTAAACCATTCTCTTCTCCTTTTGGTACTTTCCCTATCATTCAAAAATACCCGGTACCGCCCCGATGCCGGTCCCTGCAACTGCTGATTAAACCTTCTAACGAGAACGTCTTGTGTGTCCTGCTCTAGGCAATCTAACATCTTCGTGAACGCCTTCCTGTTCCCTTGCAACTCGTTGCAATAGCCTATGAAAACGTTTTTCATCATTGTGTAGGACGTATAACTGCACTGTAATAGGTTAATCAATGGTTTGTTGTCAAAATCGTCCAACAGGTCATTATCAAACACGTATTTCCAGTCTAATTCCATGAGTGCCTGTGCACACATATACCTATCACTCTCCTCATCTTCTTCTTTAAGCTCTTTTATGTGCGCTACAGCACCGGCAATCTCCTCATCCTCTTCTTTAAACTCTTTTATGTGCGTTACAACACCGGCAATTTCCTCATCTTGTTCTTTAAACTCTTTCATGAGCGTTACAGCACCGGCAATCTCCTCATCTTGTTCTTTAAACTCTTTCATGAGCGTTACAGCACCGGCAATTTCTTCATCTTGTTCTTTAAACTCTTTCGTGTGCGTTACACCACCGGCAAATTGTTCACTCTCAAATTCTTGTTCGTTTAGAGTAGCGTTTAACGACAATAAAATCGCAAACCAAAGCACGCACATACCTCATCAGGCTCAACCATTCTTATAACACGTTAATTTACCAGATACAACATTTTCATTAAAATAGCAAATGATGATAACACATACTTGAATGATAAGATATGCTGTAAAACATAATATTTAATTGTAAAAACAGTAAATAATTTATTTATTTATCTTTAACATCCAAACAATCTATTTATACTATAAAATGGACCAGTCCTGCGTATATTAACCAATTTTTTATTACACATTGATGTTTAACTGCAGTGAAGCACATTCACACACAATGACCGTAACATTTTCTTTTGATTGAAGGTGTTTTATTTATTAAAATCCGGTGACTAACCTTCCACTTTATCATCATCATTAAATTCACACACGATGACCGTAACAAGGTCGTCCAATATTTCCTACAAATTAAAAATGTTATCGTACAGTAAATTAAGATTATTAAATTCATTCCCACCTATTCAACCAACACGTACTATAGTCGTCATTGCACGTACGTTAGTTGTCATACTCTTCATATTATACATCCTCATTGCACGTACGTTACTTCTCATACTCCTCATACTCTTCATATTATACATCCTCATTGCACGTACTCTTAATTATCTAAAATTGTAAAAATACCAAAACGGAATATTTAATTAATTTAATGGCCATTCACGTGTAATCACCAAAGAAAAGGCGGTCATAGAACAGAACCATTGTATTTTTAAAGATTAAAGAGAACAATCAGACAGACTTTAAAAAAAGAAAGAAATTCGTACGTTGGCATACACCGTCCATGTTTTGTATTCGTAGTAAAAATAATTAAAAAGATAAGAACGTACTTTAATATTTACGCCTTGCAGTACGAGTAATCGTAGAAACATAGAGTGCTAAACAACCGTAGGATTACCTCCGCTTTAGAGTGCAACATTTCATTTGTTATCAAGACATGATGAATATAATTAACTAAGAAATAGCACAACACGTTTTAACATTCCGTGTATGAACGTTAATTTAAACATGTTCAGTGTATTCTATACTCTCTTGGTGTGTCTTTATCACAATTATCATTAATAAGATAAGAATTTTAATATAGAAGAATAATAAGGACGTACTAATACATACTTAATGTTTTACTACAAGACCATAGTAAAAGATAAGTAAAAGATCCTGAAAAGGATTATAATGCATCATTTATTCAATCTGTAATGTATTATTGTCTTAAACTACGTCTTTATTCGTATAAAACATAAAATTATTGTTACATTAAATAGGTAGTATTACAGTAAATAGGATGTAATACATTAAATAGGTAGGTATTACATTAAATACATTAAATATGTTGAATACACCATTTAAAATATTTACATCCTTTACATCTTAAACTATTTACATCTCCTTACATTACTTACATTAAATATTTCATCTACGTCATTAATTAAATCATTATAATAAAAAAACAACTCACAAGCTGATTGGTCAGTTCAAGAAAAAATTCAAAAAATATTATTTCGTCTTTACGTTAATATTTATAAGTTACATGTTGTTATGAAATCCTCAT
>JH994045.1:17237-78319 GCA_000316135.1 Trachipleistophora hominis | reverse complement strand
CGCAGCTAGTAAAAGAATAAAAAGGCACTGCTCCGCATAAACAAGAAAATGCCCCTCTCCTGCTCAACGCACCAAAAACTACAGAACACGTTTACTTAGACCGCCCCTCTCCGTTCTTCACGTAGTTCTCGTAGTTTATCTTTTTAATTCGCGGGTACCGCATCCTTTCGCTGCACTTCTCGTTCAGCCGCAGGGTGTCCAGCAGCCGGAGCGTTCTACGCAGCGGGGGCACGCTGCCCGAGATGTACACGCCGTTCTGCACTATCCCCCGTATCTTCCTGTCCTTTACGTACCTGGTGAACAGCTCCTCGGCTATCCCGTACTTCTCCTGCACGTCCTGCAGTGATATGCGCGTGTACACCAGCGATATCTTACGTATGCCCTCCTGCACGATGAGATGGTGAAGCCTACACACCAGGAAGAACGTCTTGTCCTCCCAGAACGCGCTCTTGTACTCCTCAATCACGCGCCCAAGCTTCTTCCTGTCGCCCATCTTCACGGCATCGCATGCCTCCTTGTACGCGCACAGGCTCTTGCACCACCTGTACGACTTGTCCATCCTGCCCAGCAGCATCAGCGTTACACACTCGTATTTCCGCACTTTGCTCGTGTACCGGTCAGACAGCGCCATCGCCAGCCGGAACGAGCGCAACGCATCCTCGTACTCCATCGACACGCACCGTACTATCCCCTTGTACAGGTTGTACTTGCTGTCATCGCAGTACTCGTCGTTCAGGTAATTACGCGCGTACCAAAACATTTTCTTCTCAATCAGGATCTTTAGAACGATGTTGTTCAGTGCAAGGCTCGTCTTGGCATTGCCGTACTTGCGGTTCGTTATCAGGAGGTTGCAGAACAGACGCAGATCGTAGTCGTTCAGTTTCTTCATCGAGATGAAACACGCGCGTACGATGTAACTTACCACCCAGTCGTTCTCCCGTCGTACACCCGACAGGTTGTTCTGGTTCTTCGTTATTTTTTTTATACATTCTGCGTGTTCTTCTCTCTGCTGCATTTTCAGTATTTTTAGGAGGAATGCGATTAGACTGTCGCCCTTTATGTCTGCCGTGAGCAGGGCAGGCAAGTGCTGCGATAGCAGATTGCACTTGGTCTGCTGATCGGGCGCCTTTAAGATCTGAGTGAGCGTATCCATGGGGGGTAAGAAATAAAAGAAATAAAAGGGAAGGGTTTGTTTATAGGACGGGTTGATTGGATGTAGGGATAGTTGTGGTTAGGAGGATAGGTTATGATTAGAGGATAGGTTAGGATTAGAGGGTAGGTTAGGATTAGAGGGTAGGTTAGGGTTAGAGGGTAGGTTAGGATTAGAGGGTAGGGTTAGGAGGATAGGATTAGAAACTGTTTTTGTGGATGAATGTTAAGGACAGTTGTTATGGATAGGGTCAGGGATGAATGTTAGGCAGGATTTTTATTTATAAATGCTAAGGACAGTTGTTATTGATAGATGTTAAGGACAGTTGTTATGAATAGGTGATAAAACTAATGTAAGGACTATTATAAGAACTACTCTAAGAACTACTCTAAGAACTACTCTAAGACTAACTTACGAACTATTCTAGAAGGAGTGCTAAAACAAGTCTTTTAAAGAGACCCTCTAACAAATGTTGATACTGAATGTGATTTACTAATGAATGCTAATCTTAATGAACAATAACCAAACGGTTAATCAGAAGGGATAGGCAATAAAAACATTAATGAAAATAACAAATGCTGAGAATAGACTAAGAGAATAGAATTAATGCATAAAAAGGACTTTAAGGAATTACTGCCGTATAATACGCGTTTAATGACGTATTCATTGTTGAGGTGCACGTGATTGGTTGAAAGGCTAAGCTTAGCATGCGTAGGAATAGTTGGTGGTTCATTTCTCTGTTACTACGCGTTATACGAATGAAAGGATGTGTAAGAATGGTTAGTGGTCATTACGATTGAAAAGATGTGAAAGGCCCTGCACTCGGGGATAATAACGTGTTCTATCGCGTAACACAGCTTATCAGTGACTGTTCCTTTCGTTCATCGTACGACTCGTTGGTACTTTAAACGCAGGGTCTGCCCTGTTTAGGACCGTAAACGATGCTTGATTGGTAAATCCTTTGAATTGAAAGGATTTCATTCTAAAATTAGTATTTTAAAATTAATTGGTGCTGTTTCATTTTAAACGAAGCTCTTTTAGTAGAAAAGAAAACGGTGCTGTTTCATTCCCATGCCTGCTGTCACACGCCGTGTTTCATTGCGGCTGCAATAAAAACGGGGGATCATTGCATGAAATGCTTCTCATAACGTTCGTTCTGCTTGCCCAGTGCGGTGCACGCAACGCTTTCATGGTGTCTATGGACCTGACGGACCAAGAACTGGAGAAATTCAACGCATCAGACCAGGAATTAAGGACGTACACAGCAATGAGCGATCCTAAAGACCCGGCGTTCGATCACCTGCTCAACCTGCCATCGCAGGAACAAAGGCAGCCTCTTCCTAAGTGTGCAATAAGCGAGGAGACTGAACGCATGCATACCGATCTGAACAGCATGGCAGATTACATCAATGACCAGCTCGGACTGCCGAAGGACGCCGTCCCCAGTATAAACAACAAGAAGGCATTCAAACGGCTGTACGACTGGTTGATGCTGCACTTTGATGATCTGGCACTCAACGGCCGGATAGCCATCAGCCTGGAGATACGCTACTTTATGTGTGCGTACATCGTTGCATTCCTGCCTGCACAGTTCGCCTTTTTCTTCCCGCGTGCACTCGTGAAAATCATTCCTTCCACTGATAAGCCGATCATTGGTGATTTTGTTAAGTCCTTGAAGACGTTTCTTGACTTTGTAAAGGCGAATGAACAGGGCGAACTTTTCATTACGTTCAGTGTAGGACGTTCTTTCAATTCTAAAAGAGATTTTGATTTTATACTTGCCATTCCTAAGAAAATCATTTCTGATCCGTTGTACGTTTTGCAGCAGGCGCTTATGTTTGATTTGAAGGCGGCCGGTCTTGAAGAGTTTAGGGCCAGGATAGGAGAAGATACGTTGAAGAGGAAGTGATGTTTTTGACGAGTAGGACGTTGAAGAGGAAAATATGGTCGTTTTGAAGAGTAGGACGTTGAAGAGGAAATGATGATCTTGACGAGGAAGTTATGATCTTGAAGAGGAAAATATGGTCGTTTTGAAGAGTAGGACGTTGAAGAGGAAATGACAGTCATGACGAGTAGGACATCAAAGAAGAAACGATGGTCTTGAAAATTCTTTACATTTAATTGGTACGTCATTCTCTTAATAACCCTAATTTCCTCCTTTATAGGATTATCTCCCTGCATGATACGTACCATTGTAATTAAAAATATTAAAAAGTGTTTTATATTAATTAGAGATTGCATGGTAGACAATCCATAAAGGTTAATACTCGTTGTAAAACGTTAATAGATCTATGATATTAAGATAAAAATACTATGATAAGAATACTGAGATAAGAATACTAAGATAAGAATATTAAATAATTAAAACGTTGTTTAAGGTAAGACTTACCTTTCACAAGAATCTCTTAACTAACATGATATCGATCTGATTAGATACATCATTAGTGTTATTATTCTTTTTATTAACATTAAACTGAGTGTATGAAGGATATAATCACCTTTTACTCAACAAAGGATTAAACAACGTTATAGAATGTTATAATTAATTAGAGATTGACCCCTTATGATAGACAAGTCTTAATGTGATTACAAGCAATGGTTTGTAATTCTTTAGGTATTAGTTCTTAATGGTTGTCTTAACCTAAACATTAGATAAAATATTCTCTTTAGATAACGATAAAGATTAAAGAAAATAAAAAATAATAAATTTAACGTTTCATGTATGATTAGAGTAATTATACACTCTATGATAGTAAAATAGTTATTTAGTGGTGGATAGAATGGGAAGGTTGTATTGTATTAGCAAGGTGTTTAGATCCTCTTTTAACAACTGTACTTAATCTAACGTATGACCTTCTATTCTTGATCATAAGTATTTATAATCTAATTATTACGTACGTAAGGATCAGTTACAGTTCTTAAATTTAATTAAAAATTAAACGGCGTAACGACGTGAAAAGGATGTAATTAAGGGTGGTAATTAAATTTAGTTGTTTTATGATGATGAAAGACTCGTCTGTCACAACGGTCTTTAATTTATTGAATTGATAAATATTTAGAGTGACTCTCAAGACTAACTGAGAAGGATTGAGAATAATGATGAATGAGAATAATGAACATTGAGAATAATGAGGATTTAAACGATTGAGAAGAAAGAAGATTTAAAAGAATGAAGGGGTAATCATGTGCTGCAGTGTGGCACTGCCTTGCATCAGATGCATGCCTGATCACATTACCTTAACACATAAATCACAACGTAACAGAATATGATGCCGCTTCCATCGTTCAATCTGAAGAACGCCGCTCTATGCTACAAACCATTTAATTTTATTGCTCTCCTAAAACAGCTGTCTATCCTTAATCTTCCTAATCAAATTGATATCAATCGGCTTAAGCGTTACACGCTTGGCATGCACAGTCGCAAGGTAAGACGTCTCCATATTGGCAACAATGTAACTCTCATACGCGTCCTGCAGCATATCAAGTGCATCCTTCGTAAATCGCATCGGGGTGTCCATCTTAAGCACCATGCCCTTTAGCATTCTGATAAAACATGCCTTGGGCACCAAATGTGTTATTGACTGCCGGTAATATTTTATCTCCTTTTCTACGTGGTAGCGTAGCTTGGTCGGCTTTTTGATGGGCAGTTGCTTTACTGTTGGTGTTTTTATGCTTAGCGATTTTTTGCGTGCTACTTTGCTTATCACGGGCTGGCGGGTGCGTTTGGTGGGGCTCTGCAATTTTGGACGGGATGGTCGTACGGTTCGTGCCATTCTCTCAGGGTAGGGGTAAAATATTTTGTTTATTTTGGGTCTTTTGATTATTTTAAGGGTAAGGGCTATTTTGTGGATTATTTTAGATAAATAAGAGAAATAGAAGTAGTAAATAAATTATAGTTAATAACTGTGGACAAATAGATTGATACAACATTTAAGTGTTATTTATAGTTTTTGGTAATTATTTGTACTTATAAGATATTTATTTGCACGTTTATTACGTTTTTTGTAGTATTATGAATATGAGAATGGGGTTATTAACAGGGATCATATAATGTTGTTATGAGGAGTGATGACTATTTGCTTTATAAACGTTAAGAGCTGTGAGAGAGGCAATGTTTACCTCTGAAGAATTGTGATATATGAAAGAGAGGCAACGTTTATTTTTGAAGAATTATGATTTATCAGAGAGAGGCAACGTTTATTTTTGAAGAATTGTGATTTTTGAGAGAGAGGCAACGTTTACCTTAAAATACTAAGAGTTGTGAGAAGTATTATTTAACTTTCAAATTATATGCGATGGTAAAGTAAGAATGAGCTTTGGTTGATAGTTTCTATGAAACGATTTGATTTATAATTGTATATTATTAACTTATGGTTCGTTATAATTTATAATAAATTATGATTTACACTGTATATAAGCACATCAATTTAATTTTCCTTTCTATCAATATAAACCTTCAACTAAACCTATAAAATATTATTCTCTCATATCAGCAATAGATATTCATCTAAAATAATAACATATTTATTAATTAACGATTAGTATGTTTATATTTGTAAATATTGTTCCTTCTTAGTACATCTCCGTGTTTGTTTACTCCTTCTCACTTGATAAATTCATTTTTTCTTAGTACAACTTTTCGTTCATTAAACACTAATGTTCAGCACAACTCTTCATGAAAATAATATTAAATAGTTGAATTGTATAATAAATGATATATCATTATTGAAAGTAGTACCCCCCATATCAACATTAAATAAAGTGTCCTCTTCAAGTAACAATCATATTCATTTATAAAGATACATTAGTATTTTTAACCTTTTCTTAGCATCTCTCGTTTCTCAATTGAAGATAAACAGTCGATTATCTTTTAGTTTTCGTAACAAGAGATTTGAACACCATAGATCTTTGATATCAAACAGACAATGATTATTGTACAAAAGAGTGATTATTTATTTTTTACAATGCCCGGAAAGCTGCAATAATTCGGGAACTGCGAGGATATTAAAATACGTTGGCAGAGATTGATAGTAATATACGTCAATATTAATTATACTAATCTGGGAATATATTGATCTGATAATCTTGTTTTTAGTAAAAATTTAACTTGAGAACGTAATAAATGGTTGTAAAATAAAATACTTCAGTATAAAAATATGCTAAGCTAATAATTCTACGATAAAAAAATATTAGACACGGTGCCAAAGGGATCATTTAGAATAGCGCATAGAATCGTTCCTTTAATCACATTACAAACGTTCTAAATTATTATTCTTTAATAATTACCTAACACCGAACATACCTGCATTGACAGCTGCCGCTTTAGCCATAATCATTGAGGGTGACAAGGGCTGATCGCTCGTTAGTCCCTGTAATCCATGCACAAGCCCGCTCCTTCTTAAATCGCTTAACTCGCTGCCAGGATTGCTAAATCTGCAGTGCACAAATGCTATTTTTATTATTATTGTTGCTATTGATAATACTTTCATTGTTCTAATGGTTCGTTGTTCTTTTATGGTTGGCGTGGTGTGAAACATGTTTTAAAATGTGAAATGGTTAGAATGTAAGTTTCGTAATAGGCAGTATATAATGCATAGTTTATATTTGTGTATCAATATGGTGCATATATGACGTATTGTAAAATAGTGCTGGTACGATTATTTTAAGTTACATATTTGTTTGATATGCTATAACATGGTAATATCATGTTTTACTATATTTTTATTTCTTTTAACAGTATATTGCTTAGTACAACTTGCTGTTTCGTGAGTATGTGCTGTACAACTGATCAAGAAATATACTTGTTTTACTTATGCATTGCATGATTGTGCATGCTATATTACAACATATACTTCATGTGCTGTAGTAGTGTGGAGGTGTGATAAATAAATTTAATTAATTACAACATATACATATTTTTAGAAAATTACAAATAAACGGATAATCACCATATATTATACGAAACATTCTATCTGAAAGAATATGTTTAAAGAGTAAATTTCTTTCACAAATGAATAAGGTATATCTAATGTTCTCATATTGTTTTGTCATACTGGTTATCATTGTTTTAAGTTTTACAACAGTTTAGATTTCTATATCAGTTTATATTTTAATTTATTTTATACTTTTATTACAATTCATACTTTTATTACAATCAATATTTTGTTTTATTTTATACTTTCATCACAATTTATACTTTTATTCTTGTAAAACAATCATTTACATCCCAAACACATCATCATTATTTTCAACAGCACTCGCAACCGCATCAGCAGGCGACATCGGAAAAGGTCCGCCCAATCCCGGCAACGTTTCATACACATGTTCGCCCTTGGGATGTCGTAATGCGTATGTATATGTAAAAATGACAAGAATACGTATAGATGGAAATATTTGCATGCCTGTGAGGTATTGCAGAATTTTATAAGGAACGTGAAACGTGATGGCAGTGTATTGGAGCATAATATAGAATGTGCTAATAGAATAGTGTATAGTATAGTATAGTATGTGGTTGTAAATTCGGTTGGAAATGCTCTAATAGATTGCTGTGAAATGGACTAAAAGATTGGTATCGTGTGGAAGGATTGTAGGGCAATATCGGATTGGTACGTCAATTTCAACAGCATTTAATTGATTATGGGATGTAGAAATGTTACGCAAAAGAACGGTGCATATCTTAGATAATGTGCTCTGGAAGAAATATGCAGGTGGTAGACGATCCGTAATATCCGGTTGAGTAAAAAATAAAGATTTTAAAGGCTTTTAGACCGGACGAGCATTCCCTATTCAATTATTAAATACATGGTCATTTTAAAATATCCCTCGTATTATAGCATTTATCTGTTCAATTAAGGCAATTTAATATATTTCAATGAAAGAATGAGATTTAATACGAGTAGGAAAGGATTGTTTAAAGGAATAATACTAGAAAATACCACATGAACGATGTATTAAAACATAATAATATACTCCACATAGCCATATAACTTATGTTCTTTATATACCACGTATCCCTGACGGCCACGTTCTAATCGCAGTTGCTGCTTGTATAGGTGTTGTAGGACAAACATTATCCAATCCTATCGCCGATCCAAGCATAAAACTGTTCTTCATATCTGAGTATCGCTTCAATTCTTGTGCCAGTTCACAAGTGATTAGGAATAAGGCGTAGATTAGAATTTGAAAGATGTGCATTTTTACAGAGGCTGTCTATGTTTTATATAGGATGGTGAAACGATATGGTTAGGGAAATGGACTTAAGTCCGCTTGTAAGCCCAGGATTGGTGTATTAAATGGTGATATTTGACGCACATGCTGATATGAAATTGATTATTCTGATGTAGAACGATGATCGTTGATGACGATATAAATAGAATTAATTATGGTTTATAGTATAATCATATAAAATGGTACCAACCAGTGTAATATATCGTTTTGATGTGTAATTATTTTTGCCTTGAAGAGTTAATATGAGATTAGAACTGTTAAGTTATTATCCTCTCAGATCAACACTTAACAAAATGTTCTTTATAAACACTAAAATTATGTATTACAATAACATACCATGGTAAATTTTCCAATATAAAAATAGAATATAAACGTTTTAGTGTAAAATATGCTAACGAATTGTCAAAACATGCCTGCATTTGCTGCAGTTGCATTAGCAGCTTCTTGAACAGGTGTAAAAGGAAGGTTTCCGTTCAATCCAGCTGCTCGCTCAAACATGGGGTTTTTCATAACGTCGTTAGGTTCTGATAAAACGTTGCTGAGAGCACAAAGTACTGTTTTAAGGACTAGTATGATTGTAAGAACTATTGATATGAAATACATTGGATGCGTAAATAGAGTATTTTTATACCTTGGCTGAGGCATGTTAAGTGGCAACATAGTATGGCATAACAGGTTGATGGTGTAACAAGGAACGTTTTACAATGATAACATATCATTATAACGCTTTGTTACAATGGTACAAAGTTTGGAACGTTATTGTATCATAAACATCGTAAACATAGCATATCTGGCATATTATCCGCATTATCTTGTAACATTAGTAGCTTGAGCGTATTTTATGTGTGATATATAACTCAACGGTCGATATTCTGTTGATAATTTGCCTTTTTATAAAAGTTTGTTGAAGTAAACTTATTGTTTCATAGCAATTGCAAACAAATTATTGTACATCTACCAATGAATGTTATATATTAACTAAACATTGAATCCTTATGATATAAAACTCTTACATAAAATACTTGCTATGTAATATTCTGATAAACCATTACCATTCGATAATTTTGTTAACCATTAATCGTTTATATCTTGTGCTTAATGTAGAGAGATTAATTAATAACAAAGAATAGGAAACCTAAACGAACGAAACAAATGTGATCTTAAATAAAAGAAGTTTTAAATGTAAGTTATGTTTTGTACACAATACATAAAGAAAAATTTTATCTTATAATGTTTAAAATAAGTAATTAACACATTTAAAGAGTTTCATGAAACAAGTAGTAGATATAGGTAGTATTTTTTGGCTACTTATTCACGCTACAATCTATAAGAGCGGCACATTCTTTTTTTTTATAAATCTATGTTTCATGGACAATGCGTAGTGTTCTTGAACGCGTTGTTTGCCATTATGATAATAAGACGTGAGTTTATGACGATAAACAGTGTAAAACATCAGTAATTTGACGACAATTCTCTGTGCGTTTGTGATTTAAGACATTTAACTTTTTGATTTTTTAGTGGAGATAATGGGCTGTCGATTTTTAACATGAAACAATCTGGTGGTTAAAATGATGTTTTGAACACGGGAACTGAAGCATAGTAAATGGTAAGGCGTTTCTTTGAATAGGGTTATATGCAGAAAATAGGCCAAATATTGTTGAATAGATCATGAAATCTATTGAAGATAACATAATTATTTACTGTAATGAAATATTTGATGCTAAAATATTTATCTCGTTAATTGTTAATAATCGTATAGCAATGTAAAATCTGATAACGTAAAATATTCCTGATGGCAATCTTTTGTGGTACCTTCATCAGATGAGTATTTATTTTTCGCTATTTTTAATGCTTTAACACTGGTAATTTCATTGCTGTTCTGTAATGAACTTTCGTTGCATGTACTAACAGGTGTGTTAACAACAACGATTTCATCACAGTTTCGTAAAGATGTTGCGTTAAGTGCAGCACTGGAATCAACCAGCGTTGTAATGTGCATATTATTACGAACATTGAACCATTCAAAGTTTTTACATTTTAATCCTCGCTGTTTTGTATCGTACGGGTATAAATCAATGAAAGTATTAGTTGAAGTATTGTGACTTTCATCGTCGTTACTGTTTTTTCGACTCTCAACATTAGTATGATCGTCGTTAGTAACCATGGTAGTATCATTACCATCATTATTATCTACATGGCTGTTTTTTCCATTATCGTTTTCAACATCTGCGCCGTTTAATCCTGATTGAATTAACCGCCTTATAATCATCGTGAGAACATCATCCCAGTTGTGAGATGAATTGTTATTTTCTCCATAAACAGTTAGTTCTTGCGTACTGAGCAAGCGCTCAAACGCCAGAGTGAAAAATGTAGACCACATTTTGTTTACCGTCGCCGATTCTTTTATACGTTTACCTGTGTTTTAGGCTTGATTACGTTTTAAACGCGTTTTAAAGTTTAAATGGCAAGAAAACATACTTTGTTATTGGATCATAGACTTGCTATTATTATTGTTGTATATTTTAGAGAGTATGAAATGTGCCATTAAATAATAGAGAAGGATCTCATATAACGCGTTTTTGCATTTGTAGTCGTTATAATATCTGAAATACTCGAATACTATCCAAGCAACTCTGAACATCAAATTATTCTTTTGAAGAAAAAGGCAATCAAGATCATAGCCGGTCCTTAACATGCTATAAAAGCTCATTAACACGTAAATTTTGGTATTTGTTACATAAATAGACTTTTTTCTAAAATGATAGTATGATGATATAGCCAAATTTACATAAATTACCAGTTAGTGTTTTTGGTGCGGTGTAGAATAAAACAGCGGTTTTGGTTGAAGAGAAGATTTGAATGAGTATTAGATTCGGAGTTTTCATATCTTATTACACAGTATTACATCATTTTTGAAGTATAAAAACGTAATATTGTACTGATAATGGTTAAGATACGTTATCAATATTTTTTAAATAATAGCGTGTGCCCTGTGTTATATCAGAATGGCAAGAATTACCTCATCTGTACTTTTTTTAATAAATAACATAGTTCATGAATTAGAAAACGATGATTATAGCCGATCCTGGTAGACCAAAAAAGTATAAGTTGTAAGGTGTACATCATGAACAAAAGGTTGAACGGGCCATGATACGTGCTAATATACCAGGAAAAGTATGTTAAATAGGTGTTCTGTAGAAGGTTGAATTATTGATTAAACATGTTTCTTCAAAAAAATAAGGTGTACAGGAATAAATAAAACGTTTTTATGGAGTATCAAATCATAACAATGGGGCTTAATATCTCTTAATTGATAATACGTGATTAATATTGTATTGATACTGCCGTATACACAAAAGATTTTTTATTAGTGTACATAGTATTAAAAAATGTTAATAAATGCATTGGTAAAGATAAAAGTTACAATTATTAATGTATTGAAAATATCAGTAGAAATAGAATTAGTAATATGTTTAACATATGTAATCAAATATGGTAGCAAATTAATAATGTTGCTGATAACGCTGGTTATTTAATTAGCAATAGCTTGCAAAGTTAAATTTTGTGCGCTACTAACCGACATAAGCGTTTTTATTAGTATTAATAACAACTGTTCATTAACCAAAATATAATTTTTTACTGAAATATACAACTCGTAGAAAACTGTATTGTTTATCAACAATTGTAACATTAACGAACCACTAGTCCTTTATCATCCAGTAACTCATATTGAAAAGGTAAAATTTTTGTTCATTGGGCATTTTAATTACCGGTTATCGTTGCAAAAATAATACAGATGAAACGTCAACGTAAAATATGATTTACAAATAAACGAGGGAAAAAGAAGTAAGAAAATGAAACAGCATGGTATAATGAAAAATGTAATTAACCTTAAAATTAATAGCTGAATTAATATTAGCTGATCGATAATCATATAACGAATGTAACGGCTATATAATACCCTGTATTAATTTAATAATTAAATTAATATTAAGACAAAAGTATAATATTTATCAACAAAAATACGTTAATTATCCAGAAAGCGTGTTATTCATCATTTTTTATTCAAAATTCAAACGATTTCATGGTAACATTTTTATCGCCCTTCAGTTTATTCGTTATTTCACCTTCCTCTGTATGTCCTAACCCGTATTTCTGCAGATCTATTATCGATCGGATACAAACAAGAAATATCACAAAATAAATTAACATACATTTTCATCTACACTTCAAAATATAGTGGTAGTGTCACAAAATATGTTTTATAATGGTGATTATATGATGTAAATATTATCATTTTTTTACGAATGGCCTGTTAGACACTATGTATTCGATTTTAACGGAGGTAGTCATGATGTGGTAGAGTATGTTGGTGTTCTGATGTAATGTTTGTTAATATTGTTTGAGCCGATGACAGGATACACGAATTTCGCGATTGTTAGTAATTTAATAATTTTTATATTAATAAATGAAATTACTGTGTATATTTGATTAATAGCATTCATATATGAAGTGAAAATATGAATCAACGTGTTTTATTACCTGTATTTTGAAGATCAAGCGCATGAAATCAGCAGTTTTTACTGTGAATTTGTTTTGAATTATTCTTTGAAGTATCTTGTTTCAGATCGTAGTTTTACTTTTAACATGAACACCTGATACTCATTGTGCTTATGCTGGAATATCAATAACATTAGGAGTTATGGTGATGCTACTAATTAAAAGGCAATCACACGTGCATATTCGTTCGTATTGAAAGAGCTTTGTTTAAAACATATGCATATTAAATAATTTAGTTAACGCTCGACGGAAATATATGATTTAATGTTAACATCACTAGCGAAGAATGATTTAAAGAAACGATTAATAGTTTGTTGGGGAAACATTTGAACGAGTAAATGATTTTTAAATGGATGTACAACGTATGCTAAGCCTAAAAAATCTTTGTTTTTATATTTCATTATTTTACAACCAATAGAAAATACATAAAACTAAATAACATGTAACTGTCTAAATTGTGGATACACGTATAACGTATGAACCATTCGTAATTAAGCTAAAAGTCTTCGTATTAATCTGGGCTACAAGAACTTAGATGCCAATGTGCGCGGTATGCCCAGAAGAACTCATTGTGAAGGAAAGCAACGCAGTAAAGCAAACAAATTGATTTGCAACAAAATAACCGTTAAAAGAAAATTGGTACCACAAAAATTTGCAGCGATTAATGTCGATTCTACAGAAGGTCTGCCATCGACTGGTAACGCATTTGAATAAATGATAAAACTGGAAATATAACCGCCAATCACATAGAAACAGGTAAAAAAGCAAGAATTTAAAAATAAATAACTAAACAGTTTATTTACAAGACCAGTCAGAAAGATACCGCAAAAGACAATTCATCTGTCATCGTCCGTGCTGCAGTATACCACTTTTCGTCATCCCGGCCCTGTCGGGTACAAGTTCAGACGAACTTGGAATGCGAAAGAACTGTACAAATGATTCTGATAAGTACAGACGTCGCAGGGGCAAAATTTTTTTACTTATTTATGTTTTTGAGCAACAAAAAATAGAAATGTGTTGCGGTTTTTGGCGATGAAATATTATGGACCAGAGGCCAGCAGCTACAATTAGTATCAATAAACCAGAAGAGTGTCTGTATGTGTCATGACATTGTAGAAAATGAGTAAAGATGCTTTTAGTTGGAAAAAAGTTGGTGATGTTTAGTTATAAACATCACTACATTAACAACATCGGAGTAAAAGTAACTTAAAACCGGGAAAAAAACACGATCGTTCTTTTTAAATGCCGTGTGAATATGTCGATGATAAATTTTTGAAATATATCTTTAGTTACCATAATGATCAATAATGTTGTTGTATGATACGATACTATGTTAATGTTATTGTTCCTTTTCTATTTATCTACCTTGTGTGGCACATTTAGGTTTTACGGTGCGTATCTGTTATTTGGCTTGGGCTGGTCTTTAAAATTCAAACTGCTCTATTTTAATACGGAACAGAAGTAGTGCTTATAAACAATAAATATATCGTACATTGTCCTCATGATGACATGCCAAGTAGATTTAGGGAAGGAAAGGTAATGCTGGAATAAGTCAGTAACGGTGTATTAAATCAAAGGTAATTGAAAATAATTTAATTACAGTGTGTACTATTATTTTATAACAATTATGTTCCTATGCTGATAGCAAAAAAGTGAACATCTTCCAATATTCGTCGTAATTACTATCATGAGGTACTTTATCGGATAATTTATAAGAGAATACAATCCTAACAGTAAACAGTTATTACTTAATAATTATTTATATTTTGAGTTGTCAGCACTTAAAGTAATAGATGGATTATTATTTGATTTTTGCGTACAACTTCTTTGATTGTAATAAATTGGTAAAAAATAAGACAGCAATGAAAAATTTTTCTATTCTATCTAAGAATTTTCATCATTGATGAAACATTTTATAGAACATTTTTTACGTGTTGGTGTATTTAATAGATTTTATATATTAAGTAAAACTTTTCCTTCATGATAGACAAATCTTACCGTAGATACCGTGGTGAATTTTAGACATCTTGTTGATAAAAATATATTTATTATGGGTTTGTAAATTTCTTTAGGCAAGCTGTAACTATTCCTACATAACGACTGTTTGCTGAACAGTAATACGTTTGTACGGCTTTAAATAGGTGTATATTAGAAAATTTGGGCTGTATATTATTTAAAATTGGGAAAAATGATAAATTACAATAATAATAGATGCGGGCCATTGAATATTACGATTGAAAATATTGTAATGGCCTCCTAACCCGTAATATTCAATGAGTTCGAGGTAAGTGTCTTTATATATTTTCTTACTATGCATTCAATACGATCAGTGAAAAAGAAATTAGTAGTAATCTTGACAGGAGCAAATAACGTATTTGTATTGATGATTGGATGTGATGAAACTGTTGGAAAAGAAATTTCAGGTGAATTTTAATATGTGAAAAATATAAATAAACAGCCAATTATTTCACGCAAATAACGTGTAAAATATCGATATTCTTAGCAGAACCAGGTGTATTTATACTTATACACAAAAATTAAGATATTAAACTTTTAAATACTTGAATTGAAACTAATAACATTGTAATTAAACCTTTTTAATTGGCTTGGAACGTAAAATGCAAGCAGCTCAGATTTATGGCCAATATCAGCAGTTTAGTAGTTGACCTGTAATATATTACTGTATTCTGTGCTAATATAATAAATATTGTTATTCATATGTTGAGTATAAACAAAAGTATAATACAAGATAAAATTGATTTTTGTATTTTTACCCCGTTAGTCCTGCTAAAATACTTATTTATGATCAAATTGTTCAGGTTTTAGAACAAAAGAATTTTGCTTATACGTAGAAGTTAATAATATTGATTTTTTGACATGTGTATATATTTTACCATCAGCAATACACAACATAAATCTAACAATATTTTATTATTACTAGCTGTAATTTACAAAATAATTTCTAATCAGCATATTAAACATTTTAACACTGTTATGATCTATTCTATTTAATTATTTAACCAACAGCTTTCGTTATTATTACGTAATAACCATTTAAGTGTTTATTTCCACTCATGGTCGAGGCATAAGCTGCGGTAACAATATCTTGATAGATTCATTCTTGTAGTCACTGTTACTAGTAATTATTAATAACCGTGGTTTTTCGTAATCTGCAATTATTCGTATTAATCACCCTACTAAATTGTAAGGGTTTGTTTTATTGTACCTGTCAAATCAAAATATGCCATAAATCTTTTTATAATTAAATTGAATTTCCTTATAATACGATAATTAAATGCAAATATATTGACATAATAAGTAAAACTTACGGCGGGCATGGTCTGTCCCGGCTGACCAGAAGAGTGTGTTAAAGTGTGCAGTGGTGATAAATAAATATATTTTTATTAAAAAGAGTAAAAATTTACGAGGGAATAACATTCTAAACACATTATATATAGCATCTCATTTTACCTTGAGGATGTATGTTACCAATAACCGCCCTTCATGTGTTTCGCATCAAAACGACGTGAAACGCGGCTGCCAATCCCGTCATCTCTTTTGTCCAGTGTTATGCTATTTTCTTGCTGCACAAATCATCATTAACACACAATCTAGATCATCACACAAGCCATTCGTCTCATACATGTTACATCTCACTCACGCGTAACAATCGTTTGTTAAAAAAGTATATAAACAAATAATTGTCTGACTTATTATGAATTTATTACGTTTTTTTATTTTAGGTACTCCAGTAATATTGTGTGTGGGCGAGAATGCCAAAATCAATAAGTTGTTGTATGGTGCTGGTACTCATGGTAATCCCTTAGATCCACAAACGCCCGCTGAGGCTGCTGCAGTAGCTGCCACTAGAAGCCCATTCTATCCTATGGGTGGTAGGTTTGGATATGGAGTCGGATTGTGAGATAAATTAAAACTAATTATTTAACAAAGCAGCAAATTATGAAGATGATGCTATTTTTGACATTAAATATATTTTTGCTGTAAAAGTGATTGTGTCATCTAATATGACGGTGTATAGATGGTAAAACATTTTTAGGGTGAAATTTCTAAACATAGTATAATTATGTATACGTGATAATTTCATATGAGTTTTGTGGTAAAGTGTTCAACCTGCACGTTTACAGGCCGTTAGTTCCTTTTTTTGTTTTCTATTTTTATCATTCTACTTCAACAATATTAAATTTTAAACTAAAAACGATAAAATATTTTCTTACTACACTGTTCTCCACCGTAGGTTAAAATAGTTGTAAGTTCAAGATTTCTTTATTAAAAATAAACTGTCACAAGTCGTTATTTTATTTTGAATGAACAACGTTAAAAATAAATTTGTGGTGCAAATAAACATCTATAACAATCTTTAACAACATGCATGGTTTTAACGGTCTATAAATAGCGTAATATCTTATCAGAATTTTATTTCTATAAGATTTACATCTTATCAACTTCGATGGGCAAGTAATTAAAAGTTTACGCATCTATCAATACAATACGTCTGCAAATAGGTCACATACACTTAATCATTCCTAACACCAACTTAGAATATTTCGTATGTTATGAAAATTCTAACTTATTATGGGAGTGTTAACTTTGTAGAAAATACTTTTAAATAATAGGTGTGATGTAATTTAAACATGAGAGAAAATTATTTAGAGGATTTAATGCTGCCACAAAAGTGATATTATTGATGTTTGATGCTTGTTGGCATATGTACTATTTTATTTGCTACATTGTTTCCACTATGCTACAATAAGTTTGTTATCATCCATTGGATTTCAAAGCATAATATATTAACGATAGTAGACCATCTGATATCGTGCGTCTATTCATTAAAAGTTAATGAAGCTGTTCATAGAGTAAAGTTTCTCGAAGTTATGAAACAAAATGGTAAAATGAAATTTCGTACATGTATTTTAAGTCAAAAATAGCATGCGCTTTAAACACCGTGAGACATGGATGGCTCTCATTTAACTTATCAATGGGTACATGTATGATTTATTTTACATAATTTCGGAAAGTTTTAAATGTTTCATGATTGGAAATTCACTCAATACTTTCTCCTGGTTCACATTTAAATAAACTTGTTCAATGAAGCATAGTTTTAATAACAATCTTATTGGTACTTACGCTGTTGAATCAATGTTTCAGTTCTATGTCTTTATCACCAATCCTCTGAAAAAGAAAATCGACGACAAAAATTTGAAAATGTAAAAATAAATATTATGATTTTTAGTTCCTTATTATTGTAAAAAGAATATTTTTAAATAACAATATCTACATAAATGTATTTAGACAGTGAAAGGAATATGTACATATATATGCTGATTTACGATATGAAACACAAAAAAAAGATTCTTCAATCAGACATCTCCAACAAACGATCGATAAAAACTAGCTTATGGCTGTTTTTTGATACGATAATTTCATTATTCAAAGCTATGAATTTGTGAGAAGGCATTTTCTATTCAACTGGTAAAGTATACGATAAAATCAATTAAAGCGCGATTCTTCTATGTTTGAATTAAGGTATACTACTAGGCAATCTCTCAAATAAAAACATTGATATTTTGTATTTTTCGGAATTCATGTTTCTAAAAGAATGCAAAGCAAATTATTAGGTAAAATTCATTAGGTTTCCTTTAAGATGGTATTTATAATCATATTCACAATAATTTCAAACGAAATACTTTGAATATGCCGAAAAAAATATTAATTGTTTACGATACTAACTTCATCTACATTTTTTGAGTTCAAATAACCAGTGGCATGTATCAATGTCTATTCAATATGAAATCAATTTTAAATTTGCTTTTTAATTTAGAAAGAGATATTTAACCACAACTTCTTTCAGTTGTTCTATATACTCATTGACAGTTTTACATCATACACATTCCATATATTCCTGGGACATCATACTAATATCGTTATTCGAAAGTTTGTGCTCACTGTTATTTAAAACACTTCTCAACAACTAATGCCTATTAGTTTTTATAAGATTGACTAAGGACTTCTTTAATTCATTAAAATGATTGACAATATTGTTGTCGTCCATGTTAGATAGCAATGGTGTAATGCTTCATTAATACACTAAGTGAGGTTGATTAGGCCCATAAGTTGTTTGAATCCATGACTAGGCTTTATATTCCTGTTAAACAGGTGTTTGTATGCCTGTTCGTATGTCTATAAATTATTTATTGTCCTTTAGTATTTTTGTTTTCAACTCTTCTGTTAGAATTATGTTCAGGCTACTTCACAATAATCAAAATTATTCGTGAGTTTAGCCTCGGAATTGGCGTCAAATGATTTTCTGTGTGGCAGGATTGCATATTTTATAAATTACTGCATCACGAGGTTTTCAGTAATTATCGAGGATAATGTGCTGTATTATATGGTCGATTAGATGATTAATTGAATTGAATGGTAAATTTATATACTTTGTCATCAATATTCATCAGTATTAAAAGAAAGATAACTCAAAAGTTGATTGGTCAGTTCTATCGAAGAATCAAAAAATATCATATGCTTATAATGAACGAAAAATTATACTATTTTGCGCAATTCTTGTGTTTAGAGGCACATTCAATGGTCTTTTACTTAACATATAACAAAGGAACGCAAAGTTAATTCAGAATGGATTTTTATTTTTGTACCCTTATCGAAAAGTAAACAACCTAAAAATGGCTGATATAAAGTAAAATTGAAAACAAAGAAAGAATACGTTTCTTGAATGCATACAAATTGTAATTTTTATTTGAAAAATGTAATAGAACAGCTTGTTATGTTAATAAGAAGACAATCTGCAAACTCAATAGTTGTTTTAAAAAATTCTTTTATTTTGGTGACGAATATAAAATATCGTTTGGTTATGTAATTCTATGTTGCGATGTGTTCTCAATTATCTTCTACGTTTAATGTTTTGAGAAGTTACTGATGCGTACTAAGAATTGATTTTTTAACCTCTACTGGCAAATACAAACTGTTCTAAAGTGATAATAACAAAACATGAATTCAATGAAGGAAAAAAGTAATATTGAAACTACGAAAATTTATTTTTTTATTGACAAAGGCGGTAGGCATTCTACTAAATTGATACTATGAAACATCATATTTTAGTCAATGTTGATTATCTATGATGTTTATTCGACTCATCTTTGATTACATTTGTGTGCTCTGATTATTCCCAAACAAGACTTTTTCGTAAATAATTATCATAATTTATATTTGTATATTAACCTAATACCGGCTGTGATTATATAAAGTTGATGTCATCGTTTACCATCATTATTGGATGTATAAAATCTATTATGGTGCGATACAATTCTCTGTAAATGCTATATTTCCCGAAAATTTGTGATATTTTGTACAGAATACTTTCGTATATTCTGTGTTTCAAACCAACACCAATTATCACCTCATAAATATATTTTTACTAGTCTACAATATTGAACAATAAAGATTTTTTATTTCTATAAATTTATCTGAGCTTAATTTTCTGTTTGGTCATGTGCCATAAATGAAATGGCGCCATAATTAAGCTCGCCAATGGTATTTATAAAGATACTTCTTCGATATCATCGTATCAATGATTGTAGTTTGGAAATAATCAAATTTCCAATTTTTTACTATTTATTTCCTCGAATCAAGTTTCTTGAATTTGTTTCTCATTCTATATTATTTATCAATTAGCAGTTCACCACTTATATCATTCAATCATATCGTCATAGCCCCATCTTCTCATCAACCATTTATCTATTGATTTTATAACATATCATTGTTCATTTTCCAATTAAGCTTAGACTCTGCGTTTCAAATCACACATTCATTAGAATATCTAATCACATAACTATGAAACTCTAGTTTTTGAAAAAACTATAAAATGAGAGGAGTAAAATCGTCCTATGAATTTGTTAACTTCTATTTTCTTGGTATTTACATATGTATTCTGCAATAAAGAGGCAGCCAATGACGTGAAAAATAGCAATTTGTTCTTTGATGGCTTTTGGGGAGGTGTTCCATCGACACCAAGTGTTGAACCGACACCTGCCGAAGTAGCTGCGGCTGCCGCTGGCAGTCGGGCTGCTAGTTATCGATTTTCAAGGCGAATGTCCACTAGTTATGGTGCGTAATTAAATGAATTTGTATGAATGATTTCCTGTGGGATGGTTGTGCTTGTAATGTCATATTATTTCGGTATTTATAAAAACAATTCGTACTCGATTGGATAACTCCAAAAAAATACTAAATGTTATTGCTTGTTTTCTTAACTAAAAGTATCTTTATTCACTTCCGCTACTCCATAAATATAGGACATATCTTAGTATTGTATTTTAAGCGCAAATAAAAAATTTTATATTGTTATTCGCTCTTCATATCCCTAAATCCTCTCAGCAATCTTTTATCAAAAATATTTAGTAACAACACCAATGCGGCTCAAAGATTAATTTTTAATCTTTAATGAAGAGTATTGATTTCGAAGGAGTGATCGACATGAAACGAAATGAAAAACAACGAAAGATTTATCTTATCGGATAGAAATCAACCCAGTTTTCTATTTTACAGACTAAATAGTGCACCAGCAGCAATACTATTCGTTAATTACTAAAAACGGCATAATATTCTTTAGTATAAGCTTTAATAGGCATTTAATTTATTTTTGCATCTACTTGAAAGTGTTTCTGAACCGTATTATTCAGTCTCAACGTATTATTGCGTTTAAATAGTGTTCAGTCCATCATATACTTATGTTACTACAATATAACAGACATTCAATCAAGTAAACATAGTCGACTGTTTAGTTTATTAAACTTTAGTATTAGTTGATTTTTTGTTAAGAAAAACATAAATCATAAGTTATTCCCGTGCGTTGGTACTATTGAATAGTTTCCTGAACAAAACTATAAAAAATAAAAGTAACCACTGTCCTAAAGATTACCATACAAATCTTTCTATTACCTATACAAGTAATCAAATAAATGATCAACTTGCATATCGCTTAATAATTTTTCATCTATGTCATAATAAGAAGCGTCTTCTATCGTACGATAAACACAATCTTAAATGAAATACGAGGTAATGCTAAATAACGAGTTGTATCGGTCGAATAATTGTTAATACATGCAACTTGTCCATTTTATCCACTAAATAGCATGTTATTTTATATAATTAAATAATACTTTCGTAATTTAGATGATTTGCATGTTATATTGTTATAATTAATTTACTCATCTCAATAAAGTGTATTTCTGCGCTTTTTACTTCAAATATTTAATGAAATATTTTCTTTTCACGAACAGAATTAAAATAGCGCTTATACTACAATATATTTGAATATTATGAGAAAATCATATAATTTTATCACCATCTACTTTTTATCTATGGTTTTCACGACATCCATCTTAAAACTAGCGAGATTTTTTCAAAAATAGTATTTTAATTTTTTTTTGACTCAAACTCTTTTATTTTTCACAACATTTTTTTGATTTACAATAAACAGCACTTCAATAGCAACAACAGTAAAACGTTTACTTTATTTAAAAACAGATCCCGCTCAACTAATACCTAAATGATAGAGTGGGTAGCATTCTCACGTATATCTGTTCGAAAATATAACTGACTGAAAGTACCGTTTAATGAAATTTATTATAAATACAACATCGGTTTAGTTATCAGATTTAAAAAAATAGATCGCTGGCTACTTGTAAGCCCAAAAAACTATAATTTTAATCTATCGTTTTGTAGTCGTGCGCAGCATCATTATTTTTGAGCACTTCTCGGGAATAAAACCATCGAGGTGGATAATATTTACGTTGGGTTGAAACACAAATAAAAGATCCATTCTCGTCACTATTTAAGATTTTTATGGGTTTTCAGGAAAATACAAGCACGTATTGAAACATAGCGCCTGATAAAAATACAAAATTTAACAAATTTGTTATTATTAATCAAATTAAATTCATTTCCCACACTTCCACACTACTACGGCACATTTAACAAAATTGTTGTTCTCCATCTGAGAAAATAAATAGAAACATTTTATATTCTTAGCTACTTTTTGCATGTATTACTAATTAAAATATTGTAACATATGATGATGGCTCCGTACATATTATTAAATAACATTTATTAAGCTGTATACTGCTCTCTTAATTCAAAAGATATTTTCGAAATGCCACGAATCAACATTCCACATCGTATCATAAACGCATTAACGATTGAATCATAGTCCTAACATCGATTATCGCGACCACAACTAAGCACGCAGAAATATCATATACGACAAACCAATAGTTTAAAATCTATAACTTAGATAATAGATTACTATTAAAACAAAAAATGTATCATTCTGGATATAAATAGAACCATCATTCCATCCACATGCGTGTAAAACACTTAGTTTTATGTTCTCTAACAACCGTACTTTCGTGTGTTGTATGTGCTATTGATGGTACAGACAAAATGCCTATGAAAAGCAACGAACTTATTACGCCTTTTAGCCCATTTTTGCCCTCTACTTTTAGTCCTGCCGAGGTTGCGGCCGAAAAGGCAGCTAGAAACTCAGCAGTATCATCTGCTTCAAGGTACTCATATGTATCGTCAAAATATCTAGCTTAGATGTTTCATCGATAGTTTGTTTGAAATGAAGTAAATTTTTAGTTCTCAAACAATTTTTACTGATTCTGGTTGTTGTGGTTAACATTTCTAGGTGTATTAATTTTTTCAACTGAGTTAAGTTTATTTACTACTTCAGTTACACCTCACATCGCTACATCAAACCTTTCATACGTAAATCTTTGGCGGATTACCATACACCATAGCCGTGTCGATCATCGATTCTCGATGATGCACAAGCCAAAGGCTAATAGCTATGAGGTTAGTCACAGCGGATCAAAAGAATCTATATAGTGAGAGACGAATAAATAAGAACGCTTTTTAAGAAAATCGTTCTCAGTAGCAAACTGAATGAATATGCGTAGCGTGCATTGCACGAGTACAACAAATTCAATTTTGTTATAATCACATTAAGCTTTTTATATATTAACGTATTAAATTGAAACTCGATTACAATCGCTCAGAGCTAGTCGGTTTATCAAAACATGATAGTAACTAAAAAACTGAATTTAATTTCGTTCGAAAGCTCGTATTTGCTTCTAAACAAAAGGCAACGCACAAAAACGTGTCAGCGCAGTATCTGAGGTGTTTTTCTCACGTTGCAGCTTTTTTTAAGAAACATATTTAATTAATTATTCAGCATTCCACCTAATACCTGGGTAATATGCTTCTCCTGGTATGTTAGCACCTACCATGCCCTGTTCAGCCTTTGGTTCATGGTCTTGCGTTGCATTTCGAGAAGATTTACCCGAGCGCCATGTATCGACCGCTACGCCAATAGAAAATGTTGATGTATCTCCTTGAACCAAAGATTGGCAAAGCAATGGTATTTGCTAGCGCACTGGAGAGTGATTTATGGTTTTTTAATGATACTTTGAGGCGATCAGCATGAATGGGAAATAGAGTATTTAAGGTAAATGATGAACGATATACTTCGCTAAATAAATTTCTTTCACTTATAAACCTATATTCTATAAGTCTGGCACAACATTATGGTGGCAGACCAGTGACATCAATCTTTAAAACTAAATAATCATACTATAAATTACCACTGACATAAATAACAAGTCTTTAGTATTAGGAAAGCTGATCATTAATTAACACAAAACAACTATTGTGCTACTCCTATGGCGATAAATAACAAACATTATAATGCCATACCGACCTATAATAGGGATACTTATTGGCACAGTGTACAGTATTATAGCCTTAATGAAAGCAGGATGAAGAATAAACTCGTGATGTGTATGTTTTTAGAAAGTGAGTTATTAAAATATTACAACTCTTCCGTTAACTTGGTCAATATTCTTTGGTTACTTATCCATGATTCCTTTACGAAAGTGCTGCAAAGATCGGTTCATTGAGCCTAACATTCGCACACATCGGTAATTACACGAGATACATCTCATGATTGGTACTTATTATCGTCATTAATTTTGTTTTCTAACTATTAGTTTTTCATTGACGTTATCTATCTTTTATATTGCATCTTGATTGATTTCATAGCTTAGTTATAACATTTTATAGCCATTAATCAATCGAGTAGCAATTTTCATTGATAAAAGACCATTAGAATATCATGCTTTACAGAAAGTATTTTCATTTATTCGCCACATTATCTCTTACATACTCTTCTGGTTCACAATATCTTGTTAGTCAACTCGGCGATTCCATCCTATACACAATTATATATTGTCTAGGAATAAAAATGGGTGCATTCACGATGGAATGCGTTTCTTTATGACTTTAAACTTATAATATAAGCTTTAAAGAAGTATTCTAAAGCAGCCGTGCATTCAATCACTACAAACAAATAATTAATACATCATAATTTCGTTTCCATAACAAGAATTGGTGAAAAATTTGTAAATGGTTTTTATAATTCGCGTGGTTGGCTGAAAAATCGCCACATTATCAACTAAGAGCTGTTGATTTAAAAGAAAATATTTGTAAATTATGTTTTTGGCTGAATCAGATGATTATGTAAGAGTTGATAGTTTTGAATTAAAATTTTTACATACGTCGTTATTACTTTAAAATTTATAATAAATGGTACTTTGTTTTTTTTTACAGGGTTAGTCCACTAATTTACATACGCTATTTTATCGCTTTTTGCAAATAATTATTTATGAATAATAAGTATACTAAGACAAACAATTGTAAAAAACGAATTTAGCGCTATGCTATTGAGAGAAAAACATTTTATAGTGTTGTATTCACCATGCTTTGGTAGAATTGTTTTAAACATATTATTGACCTACTTTTTGCACAAAAACCCATTTAATTATCACTACATTCTTTTATATACATTGACACAATATTTAGGTGCACTGAGTGCCGAAAGTGGCCCTTTATAAATATATCCTAGCATTTAACGTAACTCTCTTGAATCACAAATGCTAAAATTATTACTCCCTCATGTCATAACCAAATAAAATATACTCTTTAAACAACGATAAGAGCAGTTATTTAACGTTTTATATCACAATCGTTATAACTATTTCTTTTATGCTGTGGAACAGATGCTTTACAGTTTCTTGACCATTTCTTAAAAAGAAATTGTTGAAATGCGCATTCAATTGACCAATTCTAAAAAACTTTTTATTATAATGATGTTATATATTGATTAAAGATCGACTCCTTATGACTGACAAGTCTTACATTAAATAAATCTTAGCTACGTTCTATAAAAAGATAATTACTGTAAAATTAACACAATAAGATGATAAAGCAAATGTACCGTGTTGATCTTTTGCCGTAGAATGAACGATTGAAAAAACGTGTAGAATTAAAAGCATATCTCAATGATTTAAAAATATGCTGAGCAGTTTAAATTAAACCTACAAAATGTTAAGTTAATAAAACACTTAAACATTACAAAAAGTGTAAGAACACGTTCAGCTTCAAAACATTTTTACTTATAATCCCGTGGCCGCCGCAATAGCTGCATTTCTAGCAGCAGCTGTTCCCAAAGCAGCTGGCGATCCAATGAATGGATAACCACCATATCCATACAAATTATCCTTCTTATTTATTTCCTGTTCAGCGAAAACACCTGTGAATAAAGCAAAGCCTATGGTAATTATTTTTCCTAGCATAAAAATACGTATGCATCTCTTTATATACTTTATTTTCCCGTGTTTTAGTATCAATCAATACACGCACCGTAACAAAAAAAAGGCATTGGGCCAAAACAAAACGTTAAAAGACATGGAATACAATAAACAAATGAAAATGTTTACACGAAATAACTGTCTGTATCATTTCATATGAATGTGGTTATCAGAACCGGTTAGTTATTGATCTATTTATATCCTGTAACATGTATCAAGTGTTAACAACTGTAGATGCGGTTCGTTTAAGTACGATATAATCAGCATGTTGTTTGAACTACCATGTTTTAACTTTCTAACGATTGTTGGTGATCTATTTTGCAGCATGCCCATTGTATGTTTTGGCTGTATACGATAAAAACGGGCAAAAAGACAACACACGTGAATTAAGATGTTGATGGCTCCATTCTCTCGTATCAGTAAAATTGGTGCTATAACACTTCAATGCGATTGATATTGAAACATTTTTATGTGTGTATTACTAAGTAACATATCACAAAGTATTAAATATACGAGTCATAATGTGATAAGAACGCTATCCAACAAGACAAACTTAAAAATATTGTAACCTTACATTTCTTAGCATGGACAATCAATGACGTTGACGCGCAGTAAATGAAGGAAACGTTACAAAGTACGTATTAAATGGTTTCTTTTATGTTGTTTAAAGAGGATACTTTATTTAATGGTGACATGAAGGAGCTATAATTTTATGAATTATGCTTTTGATTGCGATGACCGGGCGCTAAGTGCGCTTGATAAAAAGGATTGAGTAAAAGACCTTTGTATTGTGGTTGCCTGCTCCTTTCCAAGAAAATTATTTTGCAGTATCTCACTTGATTATCTGTTATACCAGCTTTGTTGGTTACAACCTGCTCTTTGATAGCTTGACTTGTTTAGTCTATCGTAGCTACTATTGATTGTCCTTATCTCGTGTTGCCACGTTCTTATGTTGGAATAATGTTCTGTGAGTTTACACACAAATTCTTGCTTGCGTTACGCATTATAGTGTGTGCTCTGCCGTTTTAGCCTTTCTTGCTATGGCCTTAGTGTTTGTAACAGGTGATACCCTGCCAAGTTAATGCATTTGTTTTTGCAGTCTCGATTTTATTCTAGATGACCATGACAGATTGATGCATTTATTATTTTCTATCACAATACGATTTCTATGTACATAACAAGGAATATGTCGGGTTACTGCACAACGAACCAAAAATTATGAAAATATTTATATTTTGCAAGGAACTTAACTCTTACGTGTTTATTGTCGTGCAGTGATTTATCGGTTGTTAGCATCCTTGTTTACTGGAATGATGAGCTATGCACGTAAGAACGGATTGTTGAATTATTAATTAAATATGTTTCTTCAAATAAAATGGGGGCTGTACTGTACAGCGTTGTATTAATTTTTAAATTAATATTTCAGCGTAATTTTAGGCCTAGAAACCAAAATTACCACTTCAATACTACGTACGAAGATCTTTTTTTGCTTGAAAGTCCGTCTAATTAACACCTCACATTTCCTTACACACCAAACAAACTCTCCAGGCGTGCTGAGCGCCGACCGTGGCCTTGACGATCGTTGGTTCATGGTATCACTTTCATACAACATACGAAGATATTCTTCTCGTTTGAAAGTCTGGTTAATTACACTCACACCACATCAACTCTCCTGGTGCGTTGAGCGCCCAATATGGCTTTATAGACCGTTGGTTCATGAATACATGAAAAGTTCGTCAAACTCTCCTTTCCTTCGTAAAAAACAAAATTTATGCATTAATGCGTAATCCAAAAAAATTTATTCAAAATTACTTTTATTTACAAATCTTTATTTTAGAAATACCCTGTGAATGGGCTGCCAAATCCGTTGGCAGCCGCGGCTGCATTCGCAGCGGCCGTTCGTCTTATCGCAGCCTTTTCAATTTCTGCCGCCGGTGATGGTGTTCTAAGGCCAAAAGGGTTCCATGAACTAAAGGGGTTAAACAGCTGACTCTTTTTTGCTACTCCTTCGCGTGCTGCAATGACAGAAAATAAAAGTGAGAGAATATGCATCCTCGTCAATTTACGTCTGCTTTTATATTTTAGGTGTTACTTTTTTGTATTATGTTGCTGATCAACATCTTATCATTGTTTCGCGATTTTTCTCTTATTGGCGTGTGTGTGTTTGGCAGGGTGATAATAGCGTCTTGTTCTTGATAATATCATTCTGTGCGAAATATGTGATACGCAGCTCCCCGTGCAATTCTGCTCTTCTATCACATCCTACTCGTTTATGCGCATAAAGTACTTTCTGCTTTACGTATGATAGTTTTAAGCGTTGCTCTTTATACGCCCTTTAACCGCTGTTTTTGCTCAAATTCGCTATTCGTACATTTTACGGCCCATATTAAATTATATGGCAGACGTTGACCAATCATGCGTGTCACAGCGCACCCTGTCCATTAATTTTCTTCATCACGACCAAAACACCGCCAAACGATAAAAACTTCATCCTCCATGAAACAAAGGCAGGTGTCCATGGTTATCTCAGAATACGTTTGTTGGATGAAGTAGATAACTAAACATAAAGTTAGACAAGAAGTAAAAAACTTCACCACGATCACCCACCATTCGTACCATCACCATCATTTCGTTTGTATAATCGTTCCACACGCCAAAACATAACCTTGCCATCCCTAACATCCCCAAAAATAAGTACTTTCCCCACTCCATTGACAACCCTCTGCACGGCAATAACACTCAGGAAGCTTTGCTTGTTGTACACAATGCACGCGTACTTCGCATGTACCTTGTTCCTGTCGTGCGTGTAGATCAGAAAATCTGTACCGTATTTAATACCATCAGTAACTTCATAGCCTGCCGCTAACAGGTGCGATTTTATGCGCATAATCTTTTTATGATGGTTTATCATTTTTTTTGAGCGGTGCCGGGGCAAGAATAGCGTAAATTTGTATTTAAGTATGAACGGCTGGTTGGTTAGGTAGTGTGTATGAAGGAGGTAATTAAACAGATTTTTATTTAAGAGAAAAGTATGAGCGGCTGGTTGGTTAGGTAGTGTGTATGAAGGAGGTAATTAAACAGATTTTTACTTAAGAGAAAAGTATGAGCGGCTTGTTATCTGAGAGACGAGTAAATAAAAACACGTTTAATAGAAAAAGTATGAACACTAAGCCTCGTAGCTATGGTCAATCCTGTGATTGAGAAAACAATAATTAAACAGCTTTTCAAAGGAGCTGTTCTATCCCAATGAACCAGAAGAGTGTCTATGTATGATACACTGGAGGTAAATAAAAACGCTTTTTTATTAAAACTATATGTGTAAGTAATTTATGTGCATTACACGATTTTATAGATCAGTAAATGCCCATCAATTAAAGCTCCTTTATAGGATGAATGTTATTTTATTGTTGATACTAAGATATATTTTAGAAAACGATCGAGCCAAAAGAATAGTAAACTTATCGTATCAATGCATAATACAAGTATTTTATTTTTATCATTCTAGGAATCGTATCTTAATTATATGCCATAACATTTAAATTTAAAGATAATGAATGTCAATAAACGTTTAATAATATTAAATTTAAATGAAGCGTAGATCAGAAATTATGCAATACGTAGTATTTATGCATTTTTTAAAAATAATGCCTTTTATCTTTACCGGTCTTATGCATTAACCGCTTGAATTTGAATAAAAATACGATTATAAATTCTTAAACCTAAACGGATGTATTAAAGGAGATGATGACTTATAGTTCACCATACACACTTTATTTTCATCTACTACTTCATGCTATCAGAAGAAACTATGAAAATCTCTCGTTGTACGTTAACAAACACTCCGGCTTTAATAAATTTTTGTTTGGTGTGAGCTGTTAATTGAACAGACTTTCAAACAAAAAAATTTTTGTTTAGGAACGACTACCAGTAATACAAAAAATGGACAATTAATAAAATCTGAAAAAGGGATGAAATAAGGGCGTTTTCATCATAAACGGTCTTATTTAAGCATATTATCACAATAAAAGATAAAAATGGTTTTTTCTTAACGAACGTTCTATTGGCATTTTTATGCAAAATACGAGTATGAAATACAAATTTTGTATTTTTTTGAACTGTCCAATCAGCTTGTGATTTGTCTTTTTATTACTACGATTTGTTTATGTGGTTTACCTGTACTTTTTAAAACGACAGTATAATTAACGCTTGCTCTTCGAATACATCTAAACGAATAGATACCGTGTGTATCAAGCATAGATTAAACAGTCTGTCGTTCAAACGTTTAATCGTATTTTTAACAACTATTCTTTATCACTCTATCGTATTTATCTTTATCTAATGAAATGATTTTTGTGCGTTAAAGATATGATTATGCGCATAAACAGGTTAAACATTTGTAATACAAAACAAATGATCATCTTCTGGAGATGTTGCACAATTGAGCACACTTGTTCTGTTTTTTTCAAGTTCATTTAATTGACATTTACACTTTCTTCACACCTAAACAGACTCTTCAGACATGCTCTCATCTACCATAATCTTGGCAGAGACACACCCGTTTTGTTTTGCAAACAAATCTCGTGCAACCAGGCGGTAAAATTATGCAACCTCGTATTTTTATGCTTAATTAGAATCTTAAATAAGCTTCCGCATAAACGAATAAGAATACAAAAGTATATAAAAATATTGATCACCCGTCAGTTCAACACTCTTTTTCATTTGTACAGCGACCCCCCATGATAATTTCCAGAACATGCATAGAACATAAACAGAATAAAAGGCGGTGTCCCATTTTTACGATCGACAGTTTGGACACCTTCGTGGTGACCGGCAGTTACAACGGAGAGGTGATTATATGGAGGATTGATGACAGCAGCGGTAGTAACCACGGCAGACGGCCCGTGCTACCATCGTTTACAGTATTACAGAAAATTTACGATCATAAGTCGTCCGTGTTGAATGCCCGGTTTTATGGCGAGTACCTGATTACAACGGGGGATGACAATCTTTGTATATTGTACAAACAAATTCGGTATGGAAATGAAGGTGGTGCTCGGGATGGAGAACGAATTGAGAATGAAGCTGCCAAAATGAGTGAGCCTGCAGGAAATGACACCGGCAGTAATGGTGCTCAGCAGGTAAATGATACGCTGCCAATACTCGAGTACAAGAAGCTGCAGGTCATTGCACACCACAAGGCAGACATAACATCCCTGCACATAAAAGACGATTCCTTTCTTACGGCTGGTCTTGATGGTCTGATTTACGTGTACGATTTTACGGGCTCCCTGCTTAATTACGTGGACATACGAACACCGATCAAGGGATTGTATACGAAGGATAATAGAACATTCGTGAAAACAGACACGCATCTTCTGATATATGAGGATAAAACGTTGGTGAGCAGAATTGTATGCGATGGAATACTTAATGAGTCGTTCTTTGCAAGAATGACAAGCTTTGGAAAGTTTATGGTTGTTCCCTCCATGTTCAATAACAGAGAAGACGTGGTTATGCTGGTGAGTGATGAAGAAATACTCAGTCTAGTTGGATTTGTTGCCCCGGTTGAGGTTGTTTATGTTTTAGGGAACATCTTGATATGTGGCTGCCAGGATAAAAGCGTTGTTCTGTGGCGGCATGAGCATAATTACAAATTAAGAGAGAATTTGTATGAAGATGAGGAAGAAACTGCTAAGAGAGCTAAGATTGATGGCAGCAAAGAGGAGAGTGTTGAAAAGAGTATGAAGGACAAGCTGCCTGTGAGTAACACGGCAGATGAAGATAAACGTACCTTAGTGTGCGTTCAAAATGCTGTTGAGTATAGCGGTGCAGGAAAGGCTTTGAACAATGCGGAGGAAGGGAAAGGAAAAGATCCTTGTGGTACGATTGATATTGTTGCACAGAATGAGGCAGATGAAAAGAGCAATGGTGTTAAACCGGTGGAAACTGAACATGGAACGGTTGATAAAGGGAATGTTGGTAAGGGAATTGGCGTAAAGAGTGTGGACAGTATTGTAAAGCATAAAGGGAATAATGTAAAGGAGAAGGAGGACGTCCTAAAAGATAATGCTGATGAAAATATTGTAAAGGAGAAGGAGGACGTCCTAAAAGATAATGCTGATGAAAGTATTGTAAAGGATAAAGATAATAATGTAAAGGAGAAGGAGGACGTCCTAAAAGATAATAACGTAAACAATGAAGAGAAGAAAGAAGAAAATGGGAAGAATGAAAAGCAAAACGTGAACGTATCGGCAAAAGGTAGCGTTTCAAAGGGAGGATCTCCTAAAGGCACAGTAACCGTAAATAAAATAAGACAGGGCTCGTACACCCGGCCGTTATGCCTCATTAAAAACTTAACTACGTCACCAATCCTTGACATAACCACGTACAAGAAAAACGTTTTATTCTGCAGTTATAGCGGTGAAGTGGTGATGGTAACGTTTGATAAAGAACAAATAGACGAAATAAAACAGGAAGAAAAGGCAGATGTTAATATAGGCAAGGAATTGCTATCAATTACTGATCAACGCATCAGTGCATTTATGAAGAGTAGCCCTAAGGATGGCATTGATGACACGAGTAGCAGTAAATGTGATAATGAGTTTTTTAAAATAAGATCTGATATTGAAAGAAAGAGGGGAAGGCCGAAGATGTGCCGTACTGTCGAGATGGAACAGGTTGTTTTGGATGAATCGATGATGATCGGAAAGAGAAAGGTGCTGTGCCAGAACGTTGGTGTTGATTCAAATGCGGATGTTTCAAATGCTACCAGTAAAAAGGCTACGGTTAAAGAATTGACAAATCAAACCGATGGTACTGCGCCTCAGCCCAAGGACAGCGTGGTAAAGATGGAACAACCAACCAGCGGTACACAACGGGATAAGCCTAAGCGTAGAATAACCCCCGTTTTAATACCACAGCTTACAAACTACGAAGATAAAATTGTAAGCGTAAAGAACAGCGTTTATGTGCTTTTTAAGGGAAACGAGGACTACAAGGTAATGAGAGAGTGTATTAGGCCTGTGCTGATGAAAATGAAAGAAATTACAGTGAGGGTTAGCTGTGGTGGTAGTGTAGAACAAATTGATGGACAGAAAGTGTGCGGTGATGTTATCACGCGGCGCGTAGAGCAGATTGATGGGCAGAAAGTGTGCGGTGATGTTATCACGCGGCACGTAGAACAAATTGATGGACAGAAAGTGTGCGGTGACCCTAATCTCACAAACAATGCACAGCACGATGGTCATAGCTCCTTTAACAACAACGAGAAAAAAGAAAAGAAGGGCCGTGCTGGTCTATACACCATAGACGTATGCATTAACGATGTGCTTAGATACACCCTAAGGTACAGGAATGTACGTCTACTCGCATTTTCCCATAAGTACATCGCCATTCATACGAACGTACTAATCGTAAAAAACGTAATATCAGGACAGTTGCTCTTACCGTTCATCAAGCAGAACGTGTTATACGTGGACATTAAGGGAGATAACCTTCTTTTATTTATGGGGGATACGTTTAAAATAATAAACCTTAGGAAAAAGAAATTGTTAGTGGCAGGGAGTGTGCCGTTTGATACGTACAATCTTTGTTTCTCTAAGGAGTACTTCGTGTTAGGATGTGATCTCAAGGGCAACAAATACTTCTTTATGAAGGAGATTGGGGAATGGTGCAGGGTTAATCACGAAGAGAGCGAAGGCTTTGGTATTGTAGCAGAGAAGAGTAAAGAACGGGCTGGTCTGTCAAATGAAGATGGGGACGGCATAATACACGAGATGAGTGCTACTGCTAATAACACGGGCAGCAATGCAATGGTTGACAAGAACGTACTTCATGTCAACTCTCCTACCAACAATCTTAGCATAGCTAACGAATCAGAAAGTGCTGTTACGGTCGATAACATAGCAATTTCACAGTTATTTGATAACGATGATCTTTCATCGTTAGAACTGATAGAGTACAGCATACTTAAGAAACAATCATCAACGAGAGTATTATCACGTTTAAGATTGTTTATAAGTAATCTAAGGAGTATGACTGAGGTAATAGAGATAAGGTTGGAGAATATTTTTATGAACCTTGTTATGAATGAGTGTAGATTAGATGTGATTGGTATTTTAGAAGAGATGAAATGTACTTTTCCTGTTTTTGTTTATGATGTGTTAGGAAAGATAGCGTATTTAGACAAGGAGTAGGTTCACTGAGAAGGAATAGATTTATTGACAAGGAATGTTAGATAGGGAATAGATTCACTGAGAGGGAATAGATTTATTGACAGGGAATAGATTCACTGATAAGGAATAGATTCACTGACAAGGAATGATCTATTTATCTATTGATGTTGTTTATAATATGATTAGCTATCCTTCTGTTACAACAGAGTATCTTATTTACTACCAATGCTTTAAATCTATGATCTGCCCAATTACGTAAGGATCATCGTTGGCATAGTATTGTTATATAATGGACGTGTTTATAAAATATTACAATTGATAGGACCGTTTAAACGTAGAATTAATTATGATGGAGTGTTTATAACGTAATGAAAATATGTTTTAGAGCACGTGTTGTTATGAAGGATAATTGTGGTCTATAAGAGAATGATATGCGTATTAGATTAGTAAAGATAGAAATGTAGTATAAAGGTATTGTAAAGGATCATAATGTTAGTTTAACGTATTGATACGTACATAGAACGTACTATATAAGGATGTTATATTAGAGTATATATTAGAGTAGGTGTTAGTTAGTGGTTAGAGTAGGTGTTAGAAGAGGGTTAATGTAGAGGGTTATAATGGGTATAAGAAATGTATAGGAATACTACGTTAGAGTATATGTTAGTGCAAGTATAAGAAATACATTAGAATACTACGTTAGAGTATATGTTAGAGTGAGTATAGGAAATGTATAGGAATATTATCTTAAAGCTGTGCCATTATAAACCATTGCAGATAAAATGTAGTAAATGGTAATAAAAAATAACAGTACTAAAGAAATTATATCATACAATGAAGAAGAATATTTAACACGTATAACATGCACATTTAGTAATACTGTAGAAGAAATAGAAGATTTACGTGGTAAAAGAAATAATAAGTGTAACGATAGGAGACAATGATCACACATCTTTACGTATAGTACGTGGTTTGGTGTAGGTGTATGGTAAATTAATTGTTTACTTACTTAGAATAGAATGTTTAAATACTTATCATACGTTAATATGTTCTATTGGTTATTGTTTAGGTAACGTATTAAGACTGCAGTGCTTTATACTCTTAGAAGTATAACAAATAAATTGGATTGGAATACGTGACTGCCATTAAGTAATAATTGTATTACATGTTGGAATAGTAGTAGATACTCTTGTTTAGTGTTACAGTAGAATTAGAGAGACTTTATTGCTCTCTCATGTTAACATTAACTAACGTATCATTTCATTCATAATAGTAAAAAGACAACTTGCAAGCTGATTGACCAGTTCATGAAATAAGTAATACGTGCTATTATGAAATTCTTACGTTTTAAAACGCACTCAGCGTTCTTTAACCAAAAATATTTAGTGAAGATGTTAACACCGGCAGAAAATTAATTTTCTATTTTTTTGCTAAGAGTCAGTTTAATCATTGCCTCACACAACAACATTCAACCAAACACACTGGTCCGCTGGGACTGACCATGGCCATCGGCCTTTGATCACGCAAATTAATTCTCTAACCCCCATTGAAAAACGTTGGTTTAGAAGAAATGAACAAAAAATTAAAGATTAAGGATAACTAAAGAACATATAGAACAAACCACAATTAAACCTACTTTTGGTTATAAATAGAACATACGTGCATCAATCCTAACTTTCGTTTTATAAATGAAATAGCGCAGCTAGTTAAATAATAATTGCAGTTTAACGAGAATATTTCATTTATCGTCAGGGTGCAATAATTCTAACAATTATTCGTGGCGTTGTATATTCTGGTACGATGTTAATTTATATAAAAATACAACGCACTGCTCCGTATTGGAAATTTAAGTGTTATCATGTCAGTTTGCAATTTGTACAAAATGGGAAATGTCCCGTATCAACAATGGGTGTAATCTCGTGATCCTATACTTTAAAAAAGTATTCATGATCATTATGAACAGCCTTAATAGAAATACTGTTCCGTGAACCAAAGGCGACAAGGCCATGGTAGGCGCTAGCGCGCCAGGAGAGTCTTTTAAAGTGTAAGATGGTAAGAAGTTTTAATTAAAATGACTTTCAAAAAAAAAATAGAAATACTGTTATTCACGAAAAAGGATAGAATAAATGATCGTTGTAACTAAACCATTCTATTTGCCATTGTTTATTTTACTGCCGTTGTTGTTCCTATCAACAGAACGATCTAAAAGCAAAGATAAAACTTATTTTAGTTTTAAATTGGAATTATGAACAGTAAACATTCCAATTAAATGATGGGATCTATAATTGATTTAGGCTTTCTTATTTTAAAATACCTTAGATCACGTAAAACGTTATTAAAATATTTTACTGATGTAAAAATACGTAACGTACACCGATATAGTAGGAATAAACACGACTCTTTCATCAATTCTGAACGTATAAATGTTGCTGCCATATGATTATGTAAAGCTAATATCAGGAATAACATCTATGAACTGCGATGCATTGTCATAGTTATCTGACCAATTATGCGTCATTCTGTTATACGTGCCAAATATTCACAGTCTTTCAGTTAAATGTTGCTATTCCTTTTTTATCAGCAGCTATGCAAACTAAGAAGTGTTTTATTGACAGGTTTATCATTAAACAAATATCAAAAAAGTTTGACGCTTTCTCTCGCATTTTAAAGTATAAATAGGCACATATTTGGAAAACTTATGAACATAAAATTTGCTGTCAGACTTGTCATTTTATCACTGGGAATGATAAAGGGTGCTAGTAATGAGGAGGAATGTAAAAGCAAGGAGATGAGCATGCTTGTGACAGCTGAGAATGCGAAGCATAGCTTGAATCAGAAGGTACAATTACCGCTCTGGGATTGTTCAAAGGATGTAATATCAACAACCGTAAGTGAATTTACGTATCGGGCGATTGGTTTAAGAATGATGGAAGCTGATCTGTTGTTTAAGCGTGTGAATGTCTGTGCTGCGGTGAATGATCCTTCGGGCAGAACGTGACAAATCAAATATAACAACGCCTGTAAAGACGAGACTGTCATTTGAAGAGTTTGTTACCATTTTTGGACCAATCATGTCTTTACTTGATCCTAAGTATTTTGTTTGTCTGAAGGAACAGGAGGAGCTTATCGAAGCACAGAATTCTTCAAGTTGCCAATTTAGTCTTATGAGGCTTATGAAATGCGTGCTGAGCCTGCACTGCGCATTCTCTGTGCTTGAGTACGTATTTCTTTATATTGATGGTTGTCCTGAGATAGGCACAAATCGCGATGTCACAGCATTCAAAAACTTTCTTGAAGATCCTTTCTCTGGCCTGTCCGCTAGTTTCAAGGCGACGATACCTGGCAGTCCGGAAGCAATGGAAATGGAGATTGTGGAGGATATTGTTGAACTGATAAGGTTGATAGAAACGGTGAGGAAGGTGCTGTTAAAGTACCTGTCAGTCAACGAAAGGATGGAAAAGTTGATTAAGTTCTGTGAGCAGGCAGTGAAAGTAAGAAAAGAGCTTGAAAAGTATGAAAAAGAGTTTTGGTTTTACGTTAGGTGCGAAAAAGCAAGGAAGACTTGCTTTGATGCTCATAGTAAAGGTAGAATGAGTTACAGATCGCTATATTTGTATGACATGGTGAGTTTGAAACCGAAACGAGGAACCACTGCAAAATTAACACCTAAGACGAAATCTGACGATCCACAAAGAGCCGAAAAGTCTACGCAATCGATGGAAGAACAACGTAATATCCAAGCTGTACAGCATACTTTCGCGGAGCGACGAGAACAATTTTGGCTGTGGTATAATGAATATGTGAATTCGTGGACGATGGTCGATATAAGCAGTTTGTGTAATTCGTTGAAATACGGCGACAAAGAGAAGTTGAACATGCCGACGGATCCTGCAGACAGCTACAAATGGTTCACAGCGCTGCACAGTTTAAGTTATTTCGATAACCTAACAGATACCAATTCGTCAAACACTGCTAGAAGGTGATAATCATTTCAGTACTTAAGACATGGTAGGTATAGTTTCTGTTCTTATGAGAAACGTTTCTTTATCATGTTCGCTGATTAAACGTTAATTTGGTACGAATTATTTACAATTTTTGCTTAAAAGACCGTTGAATTAGCACCTCACACACCGAACAGACTCTCCCGGCGCGCTGAGCGTTAACCGTGGCCTTGACGACTGTTGGTTCATGTACGAACCATTTGCATTGCACTCAGCATATTTCTTCAAAGTTTAGATCAATTGGTCCTGAGGACCGACGGCCGACGAGGCTGTGGTAGGCGATAGCCCACTTGGAATTTGCTTATGAATGGTGTGATGTAATGAGGTGAATGTTAACTGAAATAGTATGTAAATTATGTTTTATTATTATAGATCACGTGGTTCGGTAAAACGTTCATATGTTGGTACCAGAAGGTTTGTTATATGCTGAAAAGTAAACATATAGCCTTGGCAACCAGTAGGATAAAAAGAATTTTGGTGTCTTTTATTTATTTAATAAATACGTACAGAATAGCTACGAGCGATGAGTTAAAGGTGCAATAGTTGTGGTTGGGCCTAATAGATCATAAAGGTGTTCGTTATAAAATGACTGACAATAAACGACGCTTTTATTAAAAAATGGTTAAACGAGAATATAATGCATGTGAAGTAAAGAAAGTCTCCGGCAGGGCCTGTTCTGATAGTCGATAGTATTGATGTTATATGATGATATCTTACATTGCTGGTATTGTTATGCTGAAAGTAGTACCTCCTCATGTCAACATTAAATAAAGTATCCTCTTTAAGTAACAGTTTAAATTATACATTTACGGTCTGTTCAGAAACATAGAAGGGATTGTAATGCTATTAGCTGCACAACCAGTCCTTGATTTTTTGACATTATTATGTACGCCCATGAGCTTACAGTAAAACACAACCCGTGAGAAGATTAAACGCATTAATCTGTACTATATATGTCAAGTTAAATCTGTCATAAGATTAACTAAGTATAATGAAGCTTAGAGGTTATAAATAGATAGATGAGAAAGAACGATCTTTATCATAAATTACCGGTCCTGGAAGATTTAACCAGTGTTATTGGTAAAACAATGAATAACAATGCATTTTGAAAATTTTAAGTGTCAAATGTTTCAATGTGTAGATTTACAAAAATACGACAAATTTATTTTAAAATTGTTTGTTGCGGTTTCTGAGGAAATTGACTCGTTAATAGAAACTTGGCTACTAACCAATTTAAAATTGTGTTCGTGATATCAACATTCAATGCGATACTTATGTTATAAATTCGACTTATCAAATGATACAATAGATTTTACCTTAATTGGTCTAATATAATATCAACACGTCATATTTAACTCGTTTATTTGTTATCAATCTTATTGAAAACGTGTAGAAGAGATAATGAGGAGTTACGATCGCTGGATAAGCGTACTTTTTTGACTGAAGAGCTTTATTTAAAAAAATCCGGTGAGTTACCTTCCGATAAGCGTACTTTACTGAAAAAACGCTTCAAATATTATTACCTCTACGATAAGCCATTACTTGATCAATTACCTCCATAGAAAAGATTCCTTTTTTGTTTAAAATATTTTATTTACTTTCATCATCACATCAACATTCCTCTAGTTCGTTAGGACGGGCCGCAGCCACCAACCTATGCTTTACGTAAAAATGATTTACAAGGACAAAAAGGTAAAATTTGGAAATAAAGATTTGACACCTACCATTTTGGTTATACATTTTTATGGAAGCTATCATAATATGTTTTTGACGGAAATTTCTAAGGTATTTAAGCACGAGAGATTCACATATCATGAACAATTCATTACCAGATATCACAAATATTATCATCAAGTGGATTTTATGTTTTTGTAACGAAAGAGAAAGTGCTGATACTGATATCATTTTATGTGATAATCTTGAAGATTACAATATAGTTAATATTTTTAATCCGTTTTCTGAGCATATACTGAAGGATGAAGCGATAGCTAATCTGGAAATTCGTGATTACGATATACAAAATGACTCTTTGCGGATTTTTCAACAAAACGTACAACCACACACCAATTATAATATCTCGAATTATAATATGGAAGTTGTAGATGAACATGAATTGGCAAAAAGAAGAAATACTAAGGTTAGCAACGAGGTTGATACAATTGGATATCGATGCAGGTATCGCACCATTCAAATTCCTCTCACGAAATTTCTATTTATGAAGGTTGTTAAATTGAAAATGAACAGTGATGAAAAATTTTCTGATGATGAGCTTTACAAAGTCATCGATTGTCTTTTGAATCTTTTAAATGATGAATTGCCTTTTTTACGGATATTTGCTCAGCAGCTCATCGCTGATACCAAATTATGTGATAGACTGTGTGTCATTGGCAAAGAGCAAATTAAAAAAGAAGAAGGAACACTTCCAAAGAACGTATCTTATCATATGAAACAAGAAAGTGCAATATACACAATACAAAATTCCTTTAGTATTTATTCTATGGATGGATTCGGTGCTGCAGCAGTATTTTCGAACGATAGTACGGTCAGACCGCATCTTCGTGCAAACCTTCGTTGTTTAGATTGTTTTTCCAAGCCAAGCTATTTACGTATGGATGGCCGTTTTGTGATCCATAATCATGAAATTCTAGCTAAGATGTATGAAAGCGCTGCTCCAACCTTTAGTTTAAACGTAGATGTCGATTTTTCTGATGTTTTTTACGAAATGGCAAGAACTTTTGCGGACGAAAGCTATTCAAACGAAAGAATAGTTGAGAAGCTCAGCTAGACATTTGAGCGTAAGTTTTTCAGGCTTGCTTGCCTTGAGATATGCATATTTAGATTCATAGAAATCCATGCAAACCTAGATTTTACAACTATATCTGCCAAGCAGTTACATATTTATTACCGCGAATGTACTTTAAACAGTGATACTCTGCTCCCTCCAAATATACGATTACTGTCACTTGTTGAATCGATGCTTTATTGCAATTTATATTTACCGGACAATCTTGAGGTTGTTACTTTAGAAAGAACGGAGATAATGAAGTATTATATGTTGAATGTTAACGATGCCTGTGACAAGATAACAATGACTTTGGTCACTGGTGCCGTGCATATTCCCTATATTAGGAGAACGTTAAACATCCAATTTCAAAGGATTTGGTCGTTCAAGTTATTGCGATATAGAAATGTCATCGAGGAATTAGTGATAGACGGTGTAAAACTTATGAGTTCTACAACCATTATACCAACAAGTATACGTAGGATTACGTTGAGAAATATAACAACGAATGATAGTTCAGTATCGGTAGTATTTCCAACTGATATTAAAGAGATTACGCTGGACGAATTTAATGGCTACGCGCAGTTCAAAGGTTTTACCAACGAACTTTCTATGTTTGCTTGTTTTAATCGAGGTAGATTTCGTTCTAAAAGAGCGAAAGAAAATGATAGTATGCTCGATATTTACATGGAGGGTGCTACTTTGTTCGAATTAAGGAATTTTCTTCCCATTGTGTCATCAATTTATATGTCGCGTGTTGATATCAGACAAATCGGTGTTTTACAGCTCAGTGCTAATATAAATGAATTGTCTATAAGCAATTCGATTGGAACTGTTAACTTTGAATTTATTCCTCACTTTAAAGGATTTGAATTCCAGGAGATGAGAATGTTTGATAAGATGTGCCACAAATTGCATTTTAAGAAAGCCCGTAATGGACAACCTTCTCATTTATATGTAGCAAATTTTCAAATACAAGAAACGATACACTTCAGACCTGAAATAGACGAGTACGTGTTTCATAACGTAATTGTAATCAAACCGAATTACGTAGCCGTTGACAAGAATTTTAAAAGAGTCAAACTTACCAACTGTAAAGGTAGGTTTAAAATCCCTGGCTTCGTTTCTAACGATAAATTCGGCACAGTTGACGTGTACAATGGTTATTGTGGTCATTTAGAAGTTACTAGGCAACACGAAGAATCGTTTGATATTCTTGTAAGAAACTTGATATTCTACAAGTTGGTCATCAGAACAAATATTAATACAGCTGAATTTGATCAAGTAAAAGTAGTTAAATGGTTACACATTGCCACCTCGCAATGTAAACGTTTGATCCTGAATAAATTTACAGGTCCTCTCTTTGTACCTAATATTACGTCATTTAAAGCGCTTAAACTGTTCTATCTCCAAGGACTAAACACGTTGTCTGAATTGCCTGCTTTAGGCAAGCAAATCCGATCTACCCAAGAAACACCCGTGAACGTAGAGTCGAATCAGGTCGTGACTCTTTCCTGTACAGATATTGCCATGCCAATCGTTATAGGTGGTGATAACGATGTAAATATTTCCATATCAAAATGTACTTTTCCCGTGAATGTTATAGGCGTTTTGATAGATGCAGTTGCTGATAAATCTTCGTTTTGTGTTGTCTCAGGCACAGAATTCTATTTGATCAGTTCTTATGAACAAGAACCTTCAGAATTGAAACTTGTCTCTCACCACTTTCGTGGTGTTTGGCGAGTTAAGAAGGATATCGGGTTCCTGTCCCTTATCAAAATTACATCCACTGATGATTCGGTGTTACAGTTAAACGAAGGTTTACATAGTATCCGGTTAGATTCATCTAAAATAGACATTGATGCCACGCATGCAAAGAATCTCAGAACAATAACGCTAATAAATACAATATCAATCGCTTACAATCCTGCAATACACCACTCCTTATCCTATTTGAGCATTTCTGATATGAATATAGATTTTGGTTTCGATCTTGTACCAAGTTTAAGCACATTTTTGTTAAAAAACTGCATTCTTGTACCGGATGTAGTTATAAAAGTTAATGAAGGCATTTCTTTGCTTTCTATTTCCAGATTTGACGGTACGATTGATATGACACGAGTCACCGGTCTAAAAAATATGAAATTTAATCAAGGATGCACATTATATTGCGATAAATGTACTAGAACGCCTGAAAATAGTTTGTTGTACATTGAAAATTATACATTTGAACACAATGTAGCATTTTTTGATGATATTGAAACTATCCATTTGAAGAATGTTCGAACAGCTGAAAAGACTAAATTAACACTTGGCAGAAGATGTAAACGCTTAAAATTGGAGAGTCTTGCGGTTAATATTGATCTTTCGCAAGCGGCACTTTTAGAAAAGGTGACATTGAAAGATATGTCAGATCTTGATGTAAAAGACTTTCTGACCAGGCTGTCAACAGTTAAGATATTAGTATTGGAGAATGTTGATATAAAGAATGATTTAAAACTTCCTTATCAAATACGCATCATCATTTTACGACGAACAATACTTGCAAATAATGCACACTTCATTTTTAATCCAAAATGTAACGAAGTTCGTTTGCATCATTGCATCGGGGTGTACGATCTTTCGAAGATTGAAAACTTAGAAGTTTTTGGTTTGCATCCAGAGCTAGTAAAAAAATCAAGGTTTATGGTAAATCTTCCATCACTAAACAAACTCCGAGAATTAGACATCGCCTATAACTTGAACAACGAATGTCTAACATATCATTGTCCAATGAAGTATGTGAACTTACAAAGCTTGACAGTCCGAACTCTTGATCATTTAGACAAATCTACCCCATATTTACAATCATCGTTCACTTTGTATTATATACTTAATTCCATAGATCATAATACATGGTCATATCAAAAGATTTTTAAGTATATGCCAGCCTATCAGCCATTGAGCGACAGCAAAACGAACTTTCTGAGCATCAAAACGAACATTTTTATGAATCAGTTTTTTACCATTAATTTAAAGAATAAGTTGGAGTATTTAAATCTGGTAGGGTGTAGCTTAAGCAAAGAAAACGTGAGTGTGTTGAAAGAATTCACCAGTTTGCACACGCTAATCATTGATTGCGCATTTATTGATAATTCTTTGTTTATAAACGTACCTGATCAGCTTGAAACACTTGAAATAATCGACAGAAAAGTTCATGAGAACTTGCATGTTAATTTACACAATCTTGATTTTACAACAGTACAATCATTGAAAAAACACAAAAGCATCAAAAACATAGTGCTCGATGAGTCTATTATGAGATACAGACCTATTTTTGATTGTCTACCTCTCAAACTCGAGTCACTAAAAATCAAGAAGTTTCCTGATGTTGTTAACTTCTGCGCCCAAAGCGACCAGAAAATTGTTGTCAGGCGGTTAACTGTGTTGTTGGATGGTCCTGATACTTATCCACTAACGATGATCGACAGTAACCCTATGATAAGCCAGTATTATCAGCTTTTTAATCTTCTTCGAAATTACATTAATTTTAATGAGTTGGAAGAATTAGCATTGGAAGCATCTGGCAAGTTGGTAAGCCTTGATGAAAAAACGTACCAAATTAAGTAAAGTTTAGTTATTTAAGTTCATTGTCTTATTATGAATAACTGAATCTATTTAACTTTTTTAAGTATATCACCACACATAATTATCTATTATAACACCTTTTCTATTTACTAGGACTGACCGTGTCTAGCGGTTTAGAATTCATGGCTGGTCTCAACTTTTTATCAAAAAACATATTTCTATGACTTGCGTGTTAAGGTCACTGCAGCGGTAGCAGCATACCTTTCTGTTGTTATGAGGGTGCGCGCGAAGGCATTGTGCGAAGCAAAGCACCAATTTCCTCCATGAACCAAAGGCCGGTGGCCATGGTTGGTCCCAGCAGACCAGAAGAGTATGTTTAGTTAGATGATATGTTATAAGGTGATAATTAAACTAACTTTTAATAAAAAAAAGGCCATGGTTAGTCCCAGCGGACCAGAAAAGTGTGTTTGATTGGATATCGTGGATGTGGTGATAATTAAACTGACTTTTAGTAACAAAATGTAATGTGGTGATTGTAAATAGAGACACGTTTAAAAAACAAAGTTATTGATGTTTTCAAATTCAAAGAGCTTTTTCCATAAATTATTAGTTAAAATACCGCGTTTTAAGACATTTTTTATTTTTTAAAAAAATTTACTTTTTTTGTAGTTTTTTTCAAAATAAAAATTAGTTTAATTATTTCATTCGTATGTTAGACCAGTCAACCAACTCTTCTGCTTTTTTGTAGTTTATTTAAAAAAATTACGCACACTACAATTGATCAGCTTAGTAATTTTTTCACAATTTTTTCTTTAAGAGAATATTATGGACATTTTTTAAATAAAAGGCCAGTGTCTGTGATTGTTCTGAGCTAAAAAAAGGAGTGTTTATGTGTGGTGCAAATTAATAAAAATAAATAAGGACGTTTTTACTTAAAAAATATATTATAGGCATAAAAGTATCTCTAATTACTTCTTGGGTGAAAGAAATAAAAATTTTTTAATAAATATAATGCTGTAATTTAAAGAAACAGTTTTGATAAGATACGTAAAAAGATATTAAAATTTTTTCTGTAGCTTAAATTTGTTTTAAACTTATAATCCGATTAAAAAAGGTTTAATACCACACTATTGATTTACACACGATCTAAATTTGCAATAAATCATTAATTTACCATAAATACACATTATACGTTCCAAAATGCATTCACAAATCATTTAAAATATAAATTGTATTACCGATAACGTATCCATGATAACAATTATATTTATCATACTTGCTCGTGTAAATGCCGCAAATTATGACGATAGTTTGAATAATATAATTACTGGTACACATATGTCCTCGTATGATTATTATTTTTCTGAGCGTACTGAATACCATGTAACAAATAACGATGAAACTAATCGTACATCGCGCAGAAAATATCTAGACGTATTTCATGATGCAGGCCCAAGGTATGATCGAAAAACAAGTAGTCCAACAGACGAATATATGACTAATATGAATTGGCAAAGCCCAAAGCGGTCATTTGATAACGATAATCATGGTGATAATGTTGTTAATGAGGGTGCTAGTACCAGTGATGCATCAAAACAACCTAAGAATGAAGAAGAATTGAGCAAATTTACAGTAACAACGCAGGATACTCCCAATCCGGATAGTAACTATCAATGCCATGCAAAAAAAAGGAAGAAACTCGTAGTACTTACGAAAAATTCAATAGATGAGTCGGGAGACCATGAAGAAACACGTTCTGAGGAACAATATGTGTTATTGTTACAAGAACAGCAGTCTGATGCTGAGCCGTCAAATGATACAGTAGGCATTATGTCCTCTAAAAACCAAAGGAACGACGTAATTATCGAAGTTATTTTGTCAGATGATGAAGCATAGATAAAGTAAACTTATTTTAGACATTTAGTACGAAAATATTTCTTAATTGATTATTTCAGTAAAATAATATTGTGTTTTTAATAAATGTTATATTAATTTGCACAATTTTTCAAAAATATTTTTTTCATGGCGAAAGTACCCATAAAGTGTTGTTAATACCATCGTTTGATTCTCTATTGATAATTTATTCGTAAAACTGTGTATATTATACGGCAACAAATCTCAAAAGGTGAAATGCACCAAGAATGCGTTGTAAATAATAAATACAATTAATATCGTAATTTACACCATCAAAAAATATATTTTACAATATAGTTGTGTACAACTTAACACTTCACTTAAAATAACATCTAAGAGGCAATAAATGGAAAGTAAAACAAATAATCTTTCAAAGCCTAGTGAAAAATTTTGTTGTAACCATCAATTTTATTTTACCGAACCAATTGTATTAATACGTAAAGTTTATAATTGCATATCTCTAACAATAAAGGATTATTTATTGGTAAATGACACTTTTTTTATTCTTTAGAACGATTTAAGTTAAGATTTTGGATGTTATTACTTTTAAACAAGTCGAGTGGTCATCAATCGACATTAATGAAAAACAACTTGTGGTAAATTAATCATTTCCACAAAATAGTTTAATTTCTGATAATAAATGGTATTTTATATACTCTTGTTAAATTATCGTATTCTTGAACTCACTCTGTAATCCCTAATCACAGCGATATTTAGTGAATGCGCTACACTAACTGAGAATTGATTTTTAATCACTGTTGAAACACGAATAACGTACAAATGGCATGTTTAAATGAAAAAGAAGAGTAAAAAATTTTTATCCAATACAGGCTAACTTTAGTTTTCATTCAATAAACGTACTAGCACAGCTATTTGTAATAATAAAAAGATAACTCGTAAAGGTGTTTAGGCAATTCAATGAAAAAACTAAAAAATTTGATTGTATTCTTACTGTAAAATAAAAAGTTATATGTTGTTGTGGAATTCTAATGTTCTGAAACATCCTCAGCAACCATTTATAATCGATGTTTGGGTAAAGCATGAACAGCGTCTTAAAATTAATCTTCTAACTCCTACAGAAAAGTGCGAATATTGAGAATGCTACAAATAAATTAGAATAAAAGTAAGTAAGAACGAGAAGATGTACAAAATACATTAATTTTTCTTTTAATTTTACAGAACGAATAGTGCAGCTAGTATTTAAATAAAAAATAGTGAAAATATTTACTATATCGATGTTATCAGTGGTTGAAATGATGGTGTTAATTAAACGAATTTTCAATTTTAAACAAAATGATGGTGTTAATGAGCCATGAAGAGGATAAATCACTAACACCGATAATTTATAGTGAAAAATAGCCGATACGACGTACAGAGCCAATAAATGAATACTAAAACTTTATTTACTTCTTCCGAAATGACTTGACCTTATTCATGAAAGCATCGCGATAACACGTCCATATGAAGCTCATCACACCGGCCAGCACAAACGTTACGATGGTTAGCAAATTGTTGCCATACATAAGAGCAGTACCCGAGAAATGTGACTTAGTCATGTATGCTACGGGCAGAAGATGGTCTATCATTAAGTCTAGCATAAAGCCGGTTAATATAGCTTTACATACTGCATAGTGCATTGCTCTTTTCGTTTTTTTGAACACCACGAATCCAAGAAATGCAACGATCATAAGCGGCAAAAACACAAATATTCTCGGCATATTTAGAAGTATAACAATCATGTATGTCACGATATATGCCGATCCGATCGCAGTAAATAAATTGTAAAATTTTTCGTTCTTTGAAAATACCATTACCGCTATCATGATCAGGAAAGCAATGCTTGCTGATATGAAATAGAGCGGTATGGGAATGTACGATAGAATATGCAGTGTCATGTAGTACATACCACCACCGGCCAGCAATAATTCCTGGAAACCGCCAAGCATTTGGATGGGGATGTACAGCGCTATTAGAAGTATGAACTCGAAGAACAAAGAACCTATGAGTGTGAAAGGACTGCCATAGCCTACTTCACTGAGATAATTTGGAATTCTGAATACAGGTTCAACATCTGCCATGTTGCGAACGTGTGAATGCAATAAATAGGAATAAAAGGAGAATAGTGCCTAATGAAATTAAGTGAGAAAAGGAGCGGTATTAAAGCGGAACGATTGGGATGGGATGTTTGTTTAGTGATCTGAGAGGAGTATTCGATGCTTTTCAATACGATAGTATTTTCTGCGAGAAATATTTTTATGTTGGCGTATAAATCAAAGTTTTTATATCCATACGGCGTGTTAAGTTGAGAATAGAAGGTTGTGTTTTATCATCAAACCAGAGAAAATAATAAAAATTTGCTCACTAGGAATACTTAAATGCATACTGACATGTGTTAGTTACTAAATATGCTATCTGCTAAGCATATAAGAAATTGCTATTCATGTTCAAACTATAGATTAAAACATTATAAGTTAAAATCATTACTAGGACATAAAATATTAACTATCTATTGCGATAACAAACACAAAACCATTATACAGAAAAGAAATCCTATAAACGAGTTTGTGCCAAAAGCACTACCATTTCACCATATTTATTGATCTAATATCTGATATAGTGTTATATTTAGTATTCTTATCTTACATACCACAGTATTTACCGAATAACTAATTTTGCATGTGAACGCACAATATTGCCTTTTGTGTCTAAACGTTTGTTTTTAGTCTTGTTTTTCATTTACGAATACAATGCGACGAAGTTTTGAAGAGTTAACTAAGCATTCATAAAAACGGTCAAAAAATGAATAATAACAAAGAAATACACCAGAAATCAAAAATGTGCTCGTTTTATAATCATACGTTTCATATCTATCGTTTATCAAAATATTACATCGACCAATCAGTTTTAGGTTATTTAAATGAAATTACACAAACTTCGTTCTCATTCAGCCGCATTTCTATACCACAATTTTACAGGTTTGGTTCCTTTTCTTACCAATTGGGACTGAAACATTGGTTAATTGCATTTACTGAGCAAAAGCAGATGATTGGTTCGTAATAACAAGAACAAATGAAAACGACCGTCTATTTTTGGTATTTGATATTATCGTAGTACTTGAATAGGAAAGCATTTTTATGGTTCATACTAAACATACCATGAAAAGGAACATTTGAAACGAACAGAATTGTTATTTTGTTTTATTTTCTATTGTTTTTACATGCCATGCATCCAACGGTATACCAATCATGTTATGCACACAGTAAAGATAGCGCAAAAAAGATGTCTAATACTATAAGTGTTCGAAATAACACGATGTGTAAGCGTTTAATATTAATAATGCAACATGGTTGTCTAAAGAATGTTTAAGCATTTTACCATTAACTAAATCACACAGACTCACGATAAAAAGTCGACAGAGTAGAAAGTGTATGTATTTTGAGATGTATATAATAATAAACGAACACCAAGGAAAGTATTGCTTTTGATAGAAAATTAAGAATATTGGCCTCTAATGACAAATGAAAATTGTTTTGGCGAGACCTATGTTGTTAATAAAAACAAAGCGGCCAGAAAAGTATTTAAGTGCGATGCGAAGCAGTGAAGATAAATAAAAACGCTTTTATTTAGAAAATACAGTTTAGAAAAGAAATGAATTTCATTAAATGTATATTAACTTCGTTCACCCGAAGCCAATCTCATCTATTTAACCACTTAAATAAACTATCATTATGTTGCAACATGTATCGATCCAAAAATTTAACATCTGTTTTTTAAACAGAATAGCGCAGTTAGTAACAAACGAACATTTGTAGTAAAAAAACTAATTCATGATACGTGTATGCCTTGTATTTCATGTAAGTGTATTTTCTGATAATCTCTCAATATTAGTAAAAAGACAATTCGCAAGCTGATTGATCAGTTCTGGGAAATAATACAAAATATTAATTTATCTTTTTGTTGGTAAATAGAAAGTTATATGGTATTATAAAGTTCTTATCTTCTGAAACTCTCTCAACTGCTATTTACAATCGAAGTTTAGATTAATTGTTGATGCCGGCAAGAAATTAATTTTCTAATCTCTTCTGAAAATACAAAAAACGCTGAAATGATCGATTTAAAATAAAACTAAGGATAAAAAAGGTAAATTATATAGATTTCATGCTAACATGAATTTCCATTTTATAAATGGAATAGTACAGCTAGTGCCTCATTAAAGATTAATCCACAGCTCTATACGCAGAAAAATTATTAATAATGACCATATGTTTAGCAGGCGGATACGATATGAATTACTTAAAATAGCAACATTAGTTAAATTATCTCATACATAAATGTTAAATTAATTATTTGTCAATTAAAAATTTTATTAACAAATCGCTTTGTATCTCCATCAGATACTACGCCATTATCATCATCACAGTATTAGTAACAAATTAACCGATTGCAAGTCTAATGTTACATAACACTGATAAAAGTAGGTAAAATGGACAATTTGTATCACGTTTTAAGGAACATGTTCTCCTATATTAAATAGGTTATCAAATAATTTTTATACGCTACCCCCTGCTTGACATGTCTCTTTCCATTTAACCCTCAACTATGATGTATTTCACTGTTTATTTTAGCACATAGTGCCAAACATATCCAAACACCAATCAATTACCTGTACAATCCCCTTTTCATGTTTATAAAGATGCTGAAAGTTGCAGACGAAATGCCCAAAAAGCAATATCCAGAAGAATGGGGCAAAATTGCAGTACCCGTTCCACCATTCGTATATGACATCGCATATGAAGAGTTCTTTGCGCTCATTTTATTCGTACTCTTCCAGCTGATCATGCTCGTGTGCATCGTTGCGCCATACGAAACCTTGATAAGCCTCCAGAATCAGCTGTGTGCAGGCCTAGGCATGTATTACATGACGGAACACCTCGTTGCAATTGCAATATACGATCTGGCAGCACCACTTGCAATCGTAGTCGTAATATTTATTCCCATACTCTCTTTTTATAATCCGCTAACCGGCATTCTTGCACTGCTCGCCAGCAGTTCGTACGTTCTAAGCTATTTCATCACCATCATGTTTAGTTTTGAAATGCTACGCACGTTTTTTATCGTATATGCTGTTTTTGCGCTGCTTATTGGTGCCTTACTGCTGTGTAAGCAGTACTTTTTTGCACTTACCAAAGCCGTTGTGTGTGCATTCTGCCTGTTAATAATCATTAACAGCGTATCACCGGTTGATATGCTGCTGTACGCGCACGGTATTGTGTATGAGGTTGGAAAGGTCAGTAAGACTGTGATTGCTGTGCTGTTCCCCGTGTTTGTGTGCGTCTTTTTTGTTTATTTTATGTTTACCAAAGAAATTCTGGAAAAGATTGCACAGTGGCGTAATCACGGTAAATGAGCAGTTTTATACGCCGCATTGAAATTATCAATTGCGATTGTACCATCAATAAGAAACGAACATTCTTCTACAATACGCCCTAATTGTACGTTAATCCTTAGGAATACGTGTGAATACACAATAAAAACAGACAAACTATGAAAGTACGTGTAATTAAATCTTTACTTAAAATCGCTATACCATGTACTGTTTAATATTAATTGGGCCAAATCCTTCAGGTAAAGAATATTAACGTTTACAACAAGTACAAATATCACAATACTAATTCTATTTCGTATATTTACACGTTATTCCATCCTTGTTTCTTGATCCTACGAGACAAAAAAATCTGTCCATGATTAGTCTTATCAGACCAAAGAAAGTTCGTGTATTGTTAAGTAGTGAAAGTAAAAAACAATGCCCTTTAATGGATTATCTCTTATCTGCCATCCACCATTTTGTATGTTCAAGCGAAAGAACATCATGCCACGGGTTATTTCGTGCTTTAATAAACGGTTGAACAACAAATACCCTACAATAATTAACAACATGCATGCTATAACAATTAACACGAGTTATGGTTGATGTTAATTAACATATTAAATGAGGTATGTGTTGAAACGAGCACCGTGATTTTGTTATTATGACTAGCTGCGCTATTCCATTTATAAAACGAATGAAAAATTGTTATCTCTCAATATCCTGATCATCCACGCTTAGTTCCATTTTAATTTATTTATGGTGTTCTCAGAATTCGCACTTTTCTTTTGGAGTTGGAAAATTAATTTTCTGCTGGTGTCAATGACTTATCAATCGTATTTATTGTACATGATTGCTGGGTGAGTTTAAGAAGTTGAGAATATAAATGACAATGTATGACTTATTAATAGTAACGGAAAAAAGAAATAAAAAACTACATTTTTTCTCGACTGACCAATTCTCCTCCGAGTTTTCTTTTAATTAGTACTTCATGATGATAACAAGAATATGATGGTAATGGCTAGTAAATGAAATTAAAAGATAACTTCAAGAATAAATGAATCTAATATACCATCAAAGAGTGATACAACAAAAACAATATAACTAGCTGTAAAGAAACTGTTCTGTCTCCAAAGAATAAACTATTCAACAAATAACTTTTTTAATTATAGATTGTTTACACGACGAACAATTTCTTATTCGTCTCAATATTAACGTAAACTTTCTTAAAAATTACCTTAATCGGATGAAAAAAATTTCTTAAAACAAAAAAAACTATCCGGTTTCAGAACACAAATTATGCTATTTAAACCGACAATAACTACCATTAGCAACAAAGTCATGAACGCAGCCATTATGCCCCATATTATATTTTCTCCACATTCGGCTTTTGAAGGCAAACTGAAAAATTTTGTGCAACGTGTTGCCTCTTGCTGCCCTCTGAACTCCTGTACATCATCTTGTCCTTTGGCACAAATCAGTTTACGATCGTTTTGTTCACTTTTAGTTGATTTTGCATCTACATCCGCGAGTTTGTCGGGTATTCCTAAATGTTGTTGTTCATATTCATCATACCTTTTACGGTCATCATGAACGAGAGGATGCATCTCAAATGGTTGTTCTTTAAAATGTACTGATTTCTTTGTTATTACATCGCTCGTTGATTGAAGTTGCTTTTCTGTTTCGACTATCACCCTAACATCTATTGGCTGGGTAGATGACGTTTGCTGCTCTTCTGGTGCTTGTAGATCACTGCGATCTAAGGATGAATATCTTGCTATCTCATCCAATAACTGTTTATTACCCGTGTCTTTATCTGTGTTTTCGTAATTGTTTATACATGATACGGCCGTTAAGCAGAAAATGAAATGTACAATGTATGTTATAAACATAGAGCCTCTTTCTCTTTCTTTTTTATATTTTCTTATCATTTAAATATCAATTTACTTATCATTTTCGAATTATTATTATTCTAAGAAAGAATTCGTATTTAGAATAACGTATAAAAAAACAGAAAGTGTGTTTGCTTAGATGATATGTATGAAGAATATAATTAAAACGTCTTTTAGTTAAAAAGAATAATATGTTTTTATACGAGCTGAGTGTAAATTTACACAAAATATTCCGTTCTGAATTATTATCGTTGTAGGACCTTCTTTATATATGTCTAATAACCGGGAGAAATTAAATACTGTAATAAATACCTGTATGAATGTAGAAGGATGTAAGGAAGTATATGAATAAGAAACACATTGAACAACAAAATGAAACAAGTGAAGAGAATCTGCCATTAAACTTTATGCTGATATTCAGATTAGGACATTTATTATATATATAATCCAATAATAATACTTCTGTAAACATTACAGCATCTACCTGTTAGTTGGAAAGGTCGTCTTGCATCTTTTTCATCTTTCATTACGATGTACGTCAAGTTTACTTGCACATTGACAATGGTTCAGATGTTTATTTTTCTTTGAATGTCCTGGAGCGATACGTGCTGCATCATCTGACCAAGATTTTTTTAGGTAAAAGTCGGTTTAATTATCACCCCACAGCATATCATTTGATCCAACTCACTCTTCTGGTCCGCTGAAACCGACCATGGCCACCGGCCTTTAGGTCATGTATCTGACGAAGAGAATATATCAAAAGTTAATTGCTCTATTATGTTTACAAAACGGAAGATTGAATCAACGTACGTTCCAAGGATCAATTCTTTCTAATTTTTAATTCGTTTTACATTTGTCATTTTCACGTCCTCAATAGGGTTAAAGAATCAATTACTGGCCATTTTGGTGTTTTCGTAAACACTAACGTTAAAAGATTGTTGAGTGAATTTATAAACATGAAAACTGTTTAATAACATATAGATTTTTATCTTGTACGAGAATACAAGACAATATCTTTCTTTTGAACTGGTAAATAAGCTTGCAAGTTGTCTTTTTATTATTACGATGATTTAAAAGTTTTAATATTATTTTATGCTGTTGATTTAGGATAGCCCGGGGTCTAAGTAGATCACATTACAATTAATTCTGTTTTACATTTAAATTGCAATCAATTTTTTTTATCATCATCAACCATCAATAAAAAGACAACTTGTAAGCTGATTGGTCAATTCGTGGAAAAAATCAAAAATGTTATTTTATGTTTTCGTTACTATTGATAAGTTATGTATTGTTATGAATGTTCCATTTTCAGAAGCTCACTCAGTGGTCATGTACAATCAATATAACTTCGATGTGTCATTGACGCCAGCAGAAAATTAATTTTCGAACCCATGTGAAAAATGCAAATGTTGCTGGAATGTTAAATTAAAACGAAATTAAGAATAAAGAAGGACAATTTCTATTGTAAGCGTGCCAATTTGTATTTCCGTTTTATAAACAGAACACTGCAGCTAATCATAATAAAAAGATAATTCGCAAGCTGATTGGTCAATTGGAGACAAAATCAAAAAATATTATTTTATCTTTTTGTTGGTATTGATATGTTAGATACTGTTATCAAACACCCAGGCTTCTAAACTCATTCAGTAGCTGTTTGTGATCGATGTTTATCGAAAATACCATCACCCGCCAGAGATTAATTTTTTAACTCCTAATGAGAAATGCGACGACGGGAGAACAATCGACTTAAAATGAATTTGAAAACAAACAAGAACAACTTATTGTAGGTGTCGTGTACACGTTCTGTACCACTATAACAATGCTCGATGAAATATAAACATCCATTTACACAACTCCTATGCAGGGCTGGAACATAATAAAAGTATATTTCTCGACACTAATAATAGTACCAACCACAAAAAAATTAGAATAGCACATCTCTACACTTTAAGAAAATAACGTCTACGTACTAATTACAAACGTAAATACACAGAATCATTAAAAAAAAATAGAACTAATTTCTTATAAGAATAAAGCGCCTAGTTGTAATTGTAGAAAATTTTTGCATAAAAATGAAGATATAAAAAGTAAGTGTCATGAAAAGGGATGATAATTGTGTTGCTTGAAAATTATTCGCACCCATCCGCTACGAAGTTTCAATGAAAAAATTGTGAAGAAAAGATAATATGAAAAACGATGTGAAAGGTTGAATTAAACTACCGTAATTAGGAGGCTATGTGATACACCGAATAAATGAGTACCTTGGTAATTCAGGTGGTCCGGAGAATTAGGTATAAAAATTGTTCCTGATATAGTTAAGATAATTATAACCGTAAAAATACTTTTATTGAAATTGCCTTGCTTTGTTATTCAGCATAATACTTGATATCATTTATCATGAATTTGCTAAGAGATAACACCTAAGAAACTTATAGATCGCATGGGCTTTAAGTAACATGAGACAAGGATCCTTTCTATTTAAACTGTTAATTTGAACCCATATAGTTTTTTTTAGTCTAGATAGCTGTGCAAATCTAGACCCTTGACGAGTGAAAAGTCTTCGGATATTTTTCTTTAGAGCACGCTTAAACACATCTGGTTGTAAAATTATTAGTTTAATAATGATGTGATTGGTGTTTATGCGGCTAAAATCAATGTTGCTGTCCCAAGCGCACGTTGTATTTTGTTTTGTAAAGGAAATTTTAAAATAAAAATCAGACAATGTCCAAAATAAAACATCATAAAAATTTCTAAATTTTCCGTTATCACCAAGACAACAAGTCGAAACATTAATACGCACATAAATGTATTCTAACTGTGATAAAAAGATGTACTTGCTTATATGTCTGTTCAGACATTGAAATGAAAAGAGAAGGTTCGTTAACAAAACCTCTCTCACAAAGGATCGATATAAAATCAGCTTAAAATTGTTTTCACATACAATATCTTGTGACGTTGCGATTTCATTATTCAAAACTATCATTTTTGAAATTGCCGCTTCTATTCGACTTATAATGTAAATCTGAAAAGTTTTTTCAGAATATAATATTTTTGATTTCGACTTACAGTATACTATGAAGCTATCCTTTAGGTATAAAAATTCTGGCAGCATTATATTCTTCTCACCGATTCTTGTTTCTAAAAAAATACAAAGCGAGTTATTAAATAAATTCATCAAGTTTTCTACAAGATGGTATTTCTGCTCATATAAACCTATATAGTTGTAGCAAAATTTCTTAATTATAAAGAAAAATTTTCGAATTTCCATAGCGGTAACCTCATCTGCATTCTCTGGATTTAAATAACATTTAACATTTATCACATTTTCAATAAGCATCAAAAATTCTTTGAAAGCCACACAACGTTTGTCTTTTGTATTAAAAGAAAGTTTTGTATCGGAATACTTATTTAGTTGTGCTATATATCCATTAATATTATCATGTCGTGGGCACTTCTCGTATTCCTCAATCATCTTTTTAGCACTTGCACTCATAGGTCTTTGTTCGCTCTTATTCAAAGCTTTTACTGGCAAATGTTTTCTTTTTGACAAAGAAAAATCAATACATAATTTTTTAAACGTGGTAAAATGCTCAACTATTTCGATATCGTTCATATTTGATAACATGGTTGTAAACTTCTCCAGTCTATTTTGATCACAATCACACCAAGTAAAATTAATTATATCACATAGTCTTTTAAAACCAACAAGACGAGATGTCCTTGCCTTAAACATATGTTTATGTGTTTTATTGTATGCCCGTATGAGTTTTATTGTCCTATTATGTGTATTTTTCACCTCATTCGCTTGGGTGCTTGTGTAAGCTGCTTCTCGACAACCAGAATCGTTCGTTGTTCTAGTCTCAGGATTTGTCACCAAACTATTTTCTGTATATTCAGGCTGCATACCGTAAAAATTACTGCATTGTATGGTTTTCAATAGAATATGAAGAATTATGTGTGACATCAAATGATCCATGTAAAGATAGATTAAATTTTTTTTAAAAACTTTTTATCCTTGAGACGTAAACTAATAAGGAAATACGTATAGTTTCAAATGTTTTGGTTCGAATTTTGTACGAATATACTTTATAAATTCATATCTATTCAATAGGTGCAGAGTTGCAACATACAAACACGTATAATCATACGAACAATGCATCACTATTTGTCAGTATTATGTCAAACAAAATAACCTGCTGAAATTCAAGTTATTAGACTGTGTAAATTGATGCAATAGAATAGTAACGTAAATGAACCGTATTGTATAATATATTTCAAATAAAAAAGTGTATCACGCATGCAGACAGCTCAAAAACAAACTTTTATGTTGTTAACTGTAGAAACAGTAATAAGTGTTGCTCAGAACGTGTTTGTTGGAACGTATAGCTTTATATAAAATTCAAACAACATTTTCCATTAATGTTAATAGCTGTATCAGTTATCACCCGGGAATTTGTCTAACAACACAGGCGTATTATTATTTAGTAAAACTACCGTGTGAGACACACCTCTTTATTTAACTAATATTCTTTTTATAACACCGTAAATGTCATATAAAAAGCATACCGCAGTGATCCGTAGTTCCCACCAAAAAGGAAAATTTAAGAAATGGATGGAGGACATCTCAAAAAGGATAATACAGCATTTACTGCTGTTGCCTATGACACCTCTTACAGACAGAAAGAAGATGAAGAGATCATATAACGATAGCCAGTACATCCTCAATAGTCCATTGACACCTCATTTAACCCGAGGTGAGCAATCCTTGGCTTTCCATCCGTGCAACAGCAGTTTCAACTCTTTGTCATAATTTCGGGATTTGTCTTGTCTAGACACTAATAACAAACTCAGTTTATCTCACTATCAAATGGTAGTTCTGGATTCTCGAGCACTACAATATCAATACCAATCCCATATGTATATTATATCAGCTCATAATAATTCCATGTTCGACAAAAGCTGTATACAATATGGTTATGTTTAAATTTTATAAGCACTGTGAGAAAACAAAACATGAGCCAAACTATATTCATATTAGCAATGCTATTCTTCTCTGCAAACTAATATTTGATTGGTGAGCAGTACAAAAAACTTGACCCCTTTTGGCCTTAATTCCTGTGTTAATAAGGCAGATTCCAAATGGTTTCCACTTCTCAACAGAGATTAAAAAAATTATTTCTTCTTCAAAGTTGGAGTTTTCTTTAAATATCGTTAGCAAAAGATCATAATATGTGTTTTTGAGAACAAGCATTGCGTAATAACATACAACTTTTTATTTTTTACAAAAACGGGAATAATTCTTTTCCACGAATTGACTTATCAGCTTGCGAGTTGTTTTTTTACTACTATTTGATTGTCAGTGCAAAAAGAATCGTTAGGCATAACAGCGCTTTAGTCGATCATTTACAAAAATAGAAGGAGGACTAAATAATAACATGGATTCAAAAAATACACTACGATAGAAAACATAGTGATGTAATTGTACCGGATAAACCAGCGTTGCAATACCGCTGAAGCTATTTGATTAAAATGAACATTAAAACGCCTAAATGACACATATTTGGATAATATATTATGGTAAAGATAATATCAAAACAATTTTTGATCCTCATCAACACACAAAATGATGCTGTGTCATTATTAGTGAACAATATAGTTGAAAATAACACGAAATAAATCTCGAGGTATGATTAATAAATGAACCTGATTATGTGCAACTGCAATCGGCTAAACATACTATACAATCAATGTGTTAGGCAGTTTACAATATTTTCGTTGCGACTTGTCTAGTTTCTGGTATTTTATTATCTACTATTAAAAGCAAATCGTTTTTATGAGCTTTATTTCACAGCAATTTTATCAAGTCGCATATACTTCTGCCATAAATATGATGTTGCGTAGTTAAACGTACACGCTTTGATTGTTTTGTGTTCATATCCCTCCCATAAGCAAAGCAGAAAACAAGGAAAAAAAACCTGTTCCCAAACCTGTAGCACATCTGCAATACATCACTTATTCTCATAGATTTTCCGAATTTATCAATCAAACAAACAAGAAAATTGAAGATATTGTGCAACCGAAAACAGATAAAGATGTGTCAGGAGATAAAGAGAGGCATGTGTAAGCGATCCACATTTCTGATGGTACCAGGTGTAAGTTGTAATAGCGAAATTTACATACCAAAGGAATATTGAATCAAAACGATTTGTTGGACTATGGCAATTTTAATGATTAGTATGCTGGCAACGAGGATAAATGTAACCATGAAATATAAGAAATGGAATGATATATTCGTGTGTATAAATAACACTACGTTAGAAAACATGTAAAACGGGCTTGATGGGGACTGCATAGGCTTACATAACGTAAACTTGGCACTGCGCATCCACATGTAAGTACAGAACCGAACATTCAACATAAGGCGTAACTAAACAGACTAGTAAATCTAAGTATTTACTCATTTCTATAAAATTAAACGTACTTCATATAAATTATAGTTGCTGTTAAAAGGTTATTTATTTACTGTTAGCATGAAAAAGTCAGTTTTTAAATAATAAATGTCGCAGAACACGTTCCTATTCGTGTTCATATTTGCAGCTTAAATACTCATTGTATTTAACACAATGAAGATAGTGTTATTGATACACGAAGAAAATAGCAATAACGAATCCTGTACTTTTATAGAAAGCATTTTAAAATACACTAGCTGCG
>JH994045.1:4665-16605 GCA_000316135.1 Trachipleistophora hominis | reverse complement strand
TGATTACGCTGACACTCCACTTAAAAATAATTTTTATACCAATTGCGTCAACTGATTGTCTCCAAACACGTGCTCCTATTTTTAACATATGACCGTAGACAATAAATACTTTTATCAATACCATTTGATGTTTTGAATCCAACCGTGTTTTGTGCTTTTGAGCCACGATTGCTCTTTGTTATTGTTTAAAAGAAACAAGTTGGTTGGCCCGGAGCCAACCTCCTCTATTTAATCAATTAAATAAATACCCCTTATGTTGCAACATGTATCGGTCCAAGAATCATAATAATAAAATTAAACGTTGTAACATCACAATTATTAATTTATCATCATATTAATAAAAAGACAACTCGCAAGCTGATTGGTCAGTTCGAGAAAAAATCAAAAAATATTATTTCGTCTTTTCGTTAATATTGATAAGTTACATGTTGTTATGAAATCCTCATCTTCCGAAACTCACTCAGCAGTAATTTACGATCGATGTTTAAACTAGTTGTTAACACCGACAGAAAATTAATTTTTAAGCTCTGTTGAAAAGTATTGTTCACCTGGAATGAATAAAAACGATAAAATTTTAGGATAATTAAAGAATATATATGTACTCATGTCAATTTATATGTCCGTTTTATAAATGGAATAGCGTAGCTAGTATTATCTTAATAGTAAAATAAAAAGTTTTAATATCACAATTATTAACATTTTAATATTTTTCTACACCAATTTAATATTTTAATATTAATAGTTAATTAAAAACATTTGACCGCCATCTATGCCTTTAGTCCACCATTAAATGCTCTCATAAACCATCCACACACTCTTTTTTCCTTTATCTCTTGCACAACGCAACACAACACCATGCCCACAAAAGAAAACCGTAACGAAAAGAAATTGCCATACCGTGAAACGTTGTTTACAACGTTTTTAGTTGATAGCAGGCCTAAGAAAGTACCTGTTAGGTATCCTGATACGTACGAAATGCCTGCTGATCGGTAGAGAACCGTGATGAATGGCAGAGAAAATGATTTCATTTGTAGGAGGGGGGTAATGTGCGGGAGTTTAACAGGCAGGCGGTGAAAATATGAGATACTTGAGAAAATAAAAGTGTGTGATATGAATATTTTTGCGTGTATAAATGCGTAACTTTAACACTACTGGACGATTCGATTTCTTTTTTAATTAAATTCATTCACATTATAACACACTTAAAATGAACTCGTTTTCAGTGTATTTTAGCTATTTAAACGGTTCATATTGGGAAATAAGTGAAAGATGACATGGTTATAGATTAAACGCCATAAAGCGAGTGATGCATCGTACCAATTAGATGTTTTACAGAACTTGTATCTTAGAGTGTATGAAAGACGTGATAAATAACTTAAATTTTTCGAAAGATAAAAATGAATCTTAGAATGTATCAACACGTGAAAATAAATAAAATGGTGATACTATACGATCATTCATAACATACAAAATATGATGGTGTTGTAGGAAAGAGAAATAAACGTATTTTTTAGAAAGTGTATGTACACGTACTGGTATTAAAGGTAGATCAAACATTAAGATTCTTTTCTTAAAAGTATGTTTAATTATCACCACTACACACTTCATCCAATTTAACACGCTCTCAACCGTTAAGAATGATTAAAAAATAATTTCTTGTATGATGGTGTTATAGCATCCCTTTCTGTTCAGAACGATACGTATACCCTCCTTAGAAGAGCGTTTTTATTCCTCTAATACAACACAAAGATACTCTTCTAGTCCAATACGCTTTGTTAAAATAAATATTTTATTTAACGTTGACGTAAAAGGAAATAATTTTAGTATCATAAAGCGTAAGACTTGTCTGTCATAAGGTCAATCTTTAATTAATACACAACATAAAATATTCTTTTATTGTTATAGATGATAAACACTAATACGTACTGTTAAACCTATTAACGTGCAATTGTGATTAAGAGGACTATCTTTAGATGAAGAAGTAAATAACGTTTTGATAATGATGTGGTATGTAGTTAAAATGTTATTTATATCTGTTGTTGTAACGATTGATGATAATTAAATGAAGAATTAAGAGAAACACGGGAAGAATAACATTAAGAGAAACATTAGGAGAATAATTGAGGGAAATATTGTGAGAATAATTATAGAGGGCTATTTACCGGTTTATTGTAGAATATTTTTTAGTTTATAGAGTAGTACAAATAGATTATGTTTATTGATTGTACCATGAACCAAAGGCTGATAGCCATGGTCAATTCCAGCAGATAAAATGAGTATGTATGAAGTATGTGAAGAACAAATAAACATGCTTTTAAGAAAAATAAATTATTGTCAGTGTACGAATGGTACTAAAGAAACATAAAATGGTTAAGAGTGCTTGTTATAGATAATATTAAACTATGGTAATATATTGATGAGTTTTATCATATTAACAACAATAATTGCTGTTATTACCTTCATACTAATAATAATAGTTGTTATAAATGGAGTTAAATGTACCATTATGTAATATAATCTATAATATACTGCTATACAACACCATGCAGAGAGTTTATCTTTAGTTATATCGTTGTTAACCTTAAACAGTAAATGTTTCTGACACGTATACTTATCATTGCTTAATTACGACTTAGCACACGGTAAAGATCCTTTTTTTTTTTTTGAAACGAAGGAAGTTTACTTTTAAAAAGCGGAGAACTAACGTTCCTACCAACCACTGTAAAGATTCTTTAAGCTAAGCTTTGCGTTTTGTATTTAATTCTATAGCCGTAAATATCTTTTAAATGTCTCTAAGTATCAAAGATCTTTTTAAATAAATTATTTATTTAAAAGTTTAAAAAGAACAGTTACACACATTTAAATACCAAATAATTTATTTTTAATGGTGTAATACGAACACTCCGCCAAACACTTCAAATAAGATTCATTTATGCATAAAACTATAAATAGAAACGCTCTGCATAAAACATTACTCAGCGTTCAGCAGCCCTGCACTTCTAAAATACCCCACAAAGAACTCTCGTTCCTTGCCCCTCATCTCCTCAAGACACCTCTGCACGCCTACATTGCCAGTTCTCTTCAAATACGCCAACCAAACCTTCTTCGTTCTATTGATCCTTTCAAACCACCTGTCATAATCCTCAAGCACAGAAATACCGATATGATAATACTTAGGATATTCAAGAAAAGCAGAGCTATCCTTTTGGATGTATTCGATGTAACTGCGCCTCGTTCTTAGCATAAGGAATATTTGCTTGTACACTTCGATGTTCTTCTCGCCGGTGAAAACGTCCTTAAGATCTTGAAGATGCCTTTTGTATTTTTTTAGCTTTCGTTTGAAGGCCGGCATCTCCATTGCCTGTAAGTTGTGCACCGTTATATCGGGCAAACACGTGTGTGGTACCTTTTCATTTTTATGGGCCGTTGATAACTGGCAGGATGTTGATCTGTAAGTATTCTGTGCTACGGATGGCTTATTTGTACATTCTTCTGTCCATGCTACGCTTAAGTCTACGCTATCATCCTCTTTGAAAAGGTAACGGCCATCATCAAAGCGATGCACTTTCAGCCGTACTTTATCTTTTATGAGGTATTTCTTGTTGCTTAAGAATACACCGGTCACACCTTCCTTATGTACCACGTACTTGTACTGATAGGGTACGTTTTTATGACCAGGATTGTTACCATTGATCTGACTCTCTTTAGCATTGATCTTCCTCCTGGTTTCTTTCTCACTATTATTAATTCCCGTCTCATCCCTATGATCTACCTTATCATCGTTCCTACCACCAATCGTAATCTTGCCATCCCCACGATTTACCCTATCATCATTCCTACCATTACCACCATCACATTCCTTCACCACCTCATATTCATAAACACCATCAATAACATCCCCAATCTGCACATATCCCCTCATCCATCCATCAACCACAAGCCGTACGCTCATAATCCTCCCAAAATTAATTCTCTTAACAACTACCCTAACACCATCAACCACATACTCACAGCCCATCTCATCAATCCCACGAAGAAATCTATCACCATCAATCTCCATCCTGCTATAAACGTATCCTATCTCGTCTTTCATAGGCACATAAGGCACAGCCTCACAGTTACTTACCACCCTATAAACACTTACACCATCACTGATCAGTTTCTTCTTGCAACGGTAGTTCTCTTTGAAGTACACGTAGTTAAAGTCCTCGTATATTTTGTGGCCGGTGAATACTATGCTGTGCTTTGTTTTGATGTATGCTGGTGATAATTTGTAGCTTAGCATGGTGAATAGGGTGGAGGTATGTGATGTTTGGATGGTGTAGAAAGGATTGTAGAATTTGTTGTTTGATGTTTTGCCGTACAGTATTAAAGGGCTCTTCTGTTTTGTGAGCAGTTTTTTCATGGGGATAGAAATAGAGAGGAGGAATAATAAATGAGGATGGGGAGAATAAATGAGGATAGGATGGGGATTTGAGGATAGAGAGAATGGGGATAGGATGGAAAGAATAAATGAGGATAGGAGGAGAAGAAGAATACGAATTATTGGTGGATAGAAGAAGAATTAAGAGAACGTTGTAACAGAGTTAAGAGAACGTTGTAGTAGGAAGATAAGATTGTGATAGAACAATTAAGTAGCGCAACGGTAATGTTAGTTCATCATAATACAACTGTTAAGAACATTATTTATTGGTAATTATACAAATGCTATCAACGTATTATTTATTTAAACGTACATCATACAATGATTTTATTCTAAGAGAATAGAGAAAAGGAAAAGTACGTACTTTAAATTAATTTACTGTTTATGCATTAAGAACAGATAAAATGATCTGAGGAATAGAAAACTTATCGTTAAGACAAAGGAAGGGGTTAATGCGATGAATTAATTCTGGTAAAGAATTACGATCTGTACTTAATGTAAGAATTGTCTATCATAAGGGGTTAATCTTTAATTAATATATAACATTACACATATATTTTGATGATAAGAGAGGAGAATAAGAATAATGAATGAAGAGTAATGAGAATAAGAGGATAATACGTAATAATACTACGTAATAAGGGTAGATGAAAATAGCTATTAATACTTAGTACGTATAAATACTTATATCATAATAACAAATATGTTTATAAATATTTACGTAATCCCTATAAATACGTAATAACACTAACAAATCAACTATTCATAACTCTACCCGTCGTACTCCTCAATTGCACGTATTAACCGCGCAACCTTGTCCTTAAGCACCCTCAACGCCATCACAAGAACATCAACAGGCTTGCCCACCTCATCAAGCACCTCAAACTCAATCTTGTCCTCTCCAATCCTAACAACCGTAACCACACAAAACTTGGCATGTTCCTTCGCAGTACCAGTACGTGCCAGTGCACTCATCTTCACGCTCTGCTTCTCGCCCATCTTACATATCAATCCCTTCAATCTTGTGGTATCAACCGCATCTGAGAACAGATGCGATGCATTCACACTCATGCCTTCGTTAGACACGGCGTTCAGTGAGAACGTGACGCTGCATGCCGGACATGAAACGTTGCACGTGCATTCTTCTTTTCTTTTTAGGGTTGTTATTGGCAGTGGTATTAGGGATAGACGGTGTACTAGCATTTCGTTTGGAATGCATGTTGTGTTTTTGTGTACTGTTACCAGGTCTATTGCTATTGTGGGTATTTCGCTTAGGAGAGTGCGGCGAATTGCGTTTAGGAATGATGGGGTGGATGGTGTTATTGTAAGGTTGATGGTTGTAGGGGTTGTTTCTAGGATTACCATTTTCTTCATGGAAGGGTGATGGGGGTGTTAATATAAATAGGGGTAGTTGAGGATTTAATGATTGAGAATTTGGTAGGGTGGAGGACTTGCTGGGAGTATTGTATTATAATAAGTAGATAGAATAAAGAGATACCATGAGGATCAGAAATATTAATAACATCGCAACATTTTTTTTGACTAGAAAAGTTATATTTAAAAACCTGGTGACTCGTCTTCCACCCCATTATCCTCAATAGCAACATATTCGTCCTACCTCCCCATTGTTAACAGCAAAAATAATAAATCCTTTTTCCTGGTCCGCTAGGGCTTTAACCATGGCCACTGGCCTCCGGTTCATGGAAGTCCTGCATAGCTCATCCAACAAACACGTCCTACATGGCCAAAACCTAAGTTTTATACGGCGAACCATGGACGCAAGTCGAAGTATGTCGCATAACGCAACAGGTACTTCAGCAGTATGCTGACAATATACTGATCACTTTCCTCCTAGGAGCGCACCAAGCTACTCCTGCCTTGAGGTATGCATGTTTTAAAATAAATTCATTTTTTACACAAGGTCTCATACTTTGACCATGATATGAGGCCTTCCTTCATCTACGGCTGCATATCTTACAGCCTATCACCTACCTTCTCGTACATTACAGGCCTTGTAGGTAGACCGCGAGGTCGCCGAGCGGACATTTTTGTTGTTGACAGCGTCTCCTCTACGCTGTTGACAACTCGTGGACACGTGAGCGTGTCACCCCTCGACCGCTTAAAGCGGCACGTGCCTGCATGGCAGGCCTCTTCGCCATCCTGTATCGGCAGAACGGCCTTACGGCACAATAGTGTCGCTCGTATCCCCTGAGTCGAGCTGTACTCGGGGATACGATGCCCATATTCTGGGCTTGTTGCCGACCAGTGACCAGTCGGGGTCTGCCATCTCACAAGGCAGACACCGATCCGATACGAAGATCGGCGATACCGGCACAATGGCCGGTCTGAGACCGCTGGCTTTCCCAACGGATATCCGGGATGAACGGCTGAGAGAGGAGGCCGTCCACCCTAAGCCGGAAAACCAGCAGGCAACATTAGCCGCGCAACACGAATAACTGCGCGTTTCATGAATCACATAGAGATTATTGCCATCCCGGGCGGTTATTCATTAATATTAAAATTACTTATTGTTATTGGATCAATCAAATTCAAATATACACGAACCATCTGCGTTATTCTGTTTTGAAAATAGCAGTTTGGGTCGATGTGAGGAAAATAAAACCACTCCCTATTCGTCTTTAATTTTCATGCTATAAAGGCTATTTTTATGCTGTTTCCATTTCTCAAAAAGAGTTAAAAAATTAATTCTAGCCGGCCCTAGTATCGTCTCAAAATATCAATTTTAAATTATTGTTAAACGAATTTCGGTATTTAGAAACCAAATAAAACTCATAACTTTCATTTCGAGCAAAAACGTTAGATATTTTTTTGCCCGACCAACCAGATTATAAGTTGCCTTTTTATTAATATTAAAATATTATTGGCATTTAATTTCCAAGCAGCGCCTATTTAAATTATTCATCAAATATTTTTATTTACACTACAAGGAAAATATTTTGTTTCATTTGCAGGATATAGACAAGTATGACATGATATGGTGTTCTCCGCGATGTAGTCATCGAGTAAAAGAAAATCTGCCACTTCGAATAAAAATACAGTTGTTTATTTAAAACCCTCTTGTTGGCATTTCAATCAGCCTAAAAAATTGTTTTAAATCGTCATCGTTACATGTCGTTTTACGAAAATCTTCCGTTCTAAAATCCAAAGTAACACAACCGCTCCCTCCATTCATAATTTTATACAATCCGAATGGTCTTTTCACTATTTTAAATCGTTGTCCCAATCCTCCATGTTTAAGATCCGTGTAGGAAAGGCGGCCTAGTGCTTCATCAAGTTCCCAAATGACACCACCTTTTGTTGGAACTGCGACAATATCGTCTTTATTCAATCCTGCGAATTCCAGAACAAAAACATCGGCGAATGGCTCCTCAACCAGTGTGAGTTTTTTGGTTTGATTTTCACCAATAAAAAAATCTGGGATGGCTGCGCTTTGTAGTTTAAAAGATTCAGAAACTACAGATAATATGAATAATAGCATATGTTTTACGATACACCCTCTTTTATATGTTGGATGAAACATGACGGATGAATTTAATAAAGTGATAAACGTTTGTATTCGTGGAGGTGATGATAGCTGCTACAAATGACATATGCGATAAAAAATCGTAGCTTAGGAGAACGAATTAGATTTAAATACTATTTCACAAATAAGGTTTGTTATGTATTTTTTTTGACTAGAAAAATTATATTTAAAAATCTGGTGACTCGTCTTCCACCCCATTATCCTCAATAGCAATATATTCGTCCTACCTCCCCATTATTAACAGCAAAAATAATAAATCCTTTTTCCTGGTCCGCTAGGGCTTTAACCATGGCCACCGGCCTTCGGTTCATGGAAGTCCTGCATAGCTCACCCAACAAACACGTCCTACATGGCCAAAACCTGAGTTTTATTCGGCGAACCATAGACGTAAGTCGAAGTATGTCGCATAGCACAACAGGGACCTCAGCAGTATGCTGACAATATACTGACCACCACCCTCCTAGGAGCGCTCCAAGCTACTCCTGCCTTGAGGTATGCACATTTTAAAATAAATTCATTTTTTACACAAGGTCTCATACTTTGACCTTAGTATGAGGCCTTTCCTTCATCTTCAGCTGCATATCTTACAGCCTATCACCTACCTTCTCGCACATTACAGGCCTTGTAGATAGGCCTCGGGATCCGCAGAGTGGACAATCGTAACACATTAAATACTTTATTCTCTACAAGAATATAAAATAAGAAAGAACGTAATAAACGTAACGATTCTATCATTACGATCTAAAACTAAACATTTATTTCATCTACTACTTCAACACTTCATTACAATGTCCTATAACACGTTCAACATCACGTACATTAACACGTACTACGCTCTTTCTGCCCACAACCATTCTCTTGCCATCCAAGAATACGTAAATACGTTTTAAATTGCCGTTTCTTACTACAAGTACGTCATTCTGTACGGTGTAGCTTACTGTACGTGGAAAGAGTACGTACAGTTGAAGGGCTATGCTAAGGAGGATGAGAAGAAGGAACGGTATGAATTTGGAGTATCTTTTCATGGGGGTATGGAGTGTTTGTTATTATAAGAATGTTTCATAGTAGGTAGGGCGTAGAGAGAGGGTGTATAATAAGTAAGAATAGAATAATTAGATTATAATGGGATGTATAATAAGTAAGGATGGATTAATTGTATTGACTGTTAATTGATATAGAACAATTCAATACGTTGGTGAATATGTAGATGGAAGGGAAAAGATAATAAAGTACTTTAATGTTGAGTGATATACATAGGAGGACAAACATAAATGAATAAGAAATAAGTAAAAGTATATAAATAAATAAAAATAAGCATAAATAAACTGAAACGTGCATAAATAAAGAAGAGCATGCATAAACGAATAAGAAATAATTAAAAGTATAAATACGAAACGATCAAGAATAAAAATATGAAAAAAACGAAGACTCTTCAACCAGAATGACCATGTCTCCAATGGCAGGGCTAACTCAACACCTTGTAAGATCAATTCTAACCACCAACCTAGCTCACTAACATTAGCCCACTAGACAAGAACAAAACAAATCCTACGCATACTTTTACTTACCTTATAAGTAATAAAGAACATCCTTAAGCCTCTCCTCTGTCTCATCCAGCCTATCTCCATTAACATAACACTTAGCACGTGCAGCTGCCAGATGGGCATAGTAGATCGGTGGTACAACACTTACACTCTTCGTTGCACGTGTAAACACGTGGCACATGTTGTAGATGTACAACGGGAAATTAGGAATGTTGTTCTCATCGACTAGCACGTGATACTTGATGGGACACGGAGTGCCCTGCAATGCAAAGTGTGATATCATGTAGAAATCGTTATACTCCGTACCTACGCTGTCAATGAGGGTACCTGGCATAGGATTACATGTTGGTCCTCTTCGCTTGTCCTTCACGATCTCATCCCTGCCGTCTCCCTTAAATCGTACAGAGTGCCTCTTCTGCACCACTACAAACGTAAGCTTTGGCTTATAACCCTCGTGCAATGTTGCACACGCTTCTCTAATCGCCTCAATCTCCCTGAAATAAACGTTCTGCATGAGAGAGTCTCCTATGCCGTCCCTAAAGAAAATTATCTTACGCGGGACTTTCGTGGTGCACGTACGGAAACGTTTGAGATGGTCCACCGTGATATTTTTGAGGTCCTCGACTATGTCCTGCCGTTTAGGCTGCATGCGCAATGACGTATGGTACCTGCTGAAATGCTTATCAAGAGAACTTACCACTGCAGCAATGCTGTTGCAGCTTAGATCACCGAACCCTGGATGAGTTACATCCGCACCGAACACGATGAGCTCGTCCTGTGCAATATCAACCGTAAAGTTAACGCCGCCCAGCTTGGTGTTGATCTTGAGCGCAATGTTACCGCAAAAAGAACCATCGCGGAACTTCTCCACGTTCTGCTTACGCACGCACTGCGTTACTACGCTGCAGTTTAAATCAGCAATGCGTTTAACCTCCTGATAAACGAACGATGACTTGTCCTGCAGGATGACCATCACGAGCTCCTTGCCCTTGATATGCTCCTCAATGTTCTCCAGCGTTACCTTGCGTACTTCAAGGGGGTTCGCCATACGAACGCCCATATCGTTGCATATCTTCACCAGGTTAGGTATTTGCCTGTTCACGAACGATACGCTCTCATCTGCAAGCACGAGCACCGCCCAGCGTACCACTGCTACACCACGCACAACCTTTTGGTTGCGCAGGTTCCATGAACCTCTGCTCGGTTGCACGCTGCCTGATGCAAACAGCACGTCTGGCGGACTGAGCCGCTTACCAAGGCACTCGTAGAAACGGTCGCTCACCTGCACGTTTATATTTGTGAGCACGTCGTTTGAGGTAACGTGCATTGACCGGATGCGGTTCTCCAGGCAGTTAAAACGCTCTGCGGCAGGACGTGCCGACAGACGTATCACGTCTGCAGTCTGAAAGTCGCTGAGCTTCTTGGTGTACTTCTGTCCCTCCAAGATCTTTACGACCTCAATAGGAAAGAAAATGTTGCCGTCTTTTTTCTTTACGACCACGCACGGCAGGTACGGGTGCTGCAACGGCCTGTACTGCTTCGCAAAGTACTCCGCAACGCTTACGTTATCATCCCCAAAGAGCGTATCACACGCGCCCTTGTCCGTAACATCCACACACTTAAACTTAGGATTGTTCTTGCGGTGCACGGTGGTAAGCCGCACACTCTTCAAGAACTTGCCGAGTGCTCTGAACTTGCCTGCATCAACACGCCGTAGATCAACGTGCTCATCCCTACGTCGCTGGCACATCTTCACGAGTACGTCTGTAAGCATCATCGATTCGTAGAACGGTGTAAACGCAACATCAACATTCAAAAACAATCTTCCGTTAAAAAACTTAACACGCTGTGTCACACCATTCCACAATTCAATGCCACCCGTAACATGTGACCTATCACCCGCCGACACACATTTCCGGCCATCCACAAAGAACGTGCGTGCCTGATAAGACCTGAGCATAATCTCCAGACATTGCATGCCCGTAGGATCATCCAAAGTATGCGCGTTCTTATACTCAAACTTTATGGTCACGTCCGTACTGCCGACCTTCTCCACATCAACTATATCACCTTGCAATTGTTTGCTGGTCACTAGAATGGTATTACCATCATAACCGTAGCTTATCTGATCGAACTGTTGAGCATGTCGTTGTATTATTGCTGATACTACTATCGGATTGAGACGACGTGCTATTACAGGCTCAATTAGTACGGCGTAGTGGTGTAAGGTTAGGCTAGGCACTTTTAGTTCAAGAAGGTTCGCTGTTAGGGGAACGTTGCCTGGTTGTATATTTTTGGGGCGTTGCATAAGCTGCATGTTTGTTGCCATGGGGGTGTTTTCTTGATTTTTATTTATTTTTAAAATTTGTTTTATTGGTGGGGGTGGTAGGTAATATTAGGGAGGGATTAGGGAAGGATTGTTGATAGGG
>JH994043.1:57742-71990 GCA_000316135.1 Trachipleistophora hominis | reverse complement strand
CGAAAAGGGAAAAAAAACAATCTTTGAAAAACTGATCAATCTATTTGATTTTTGCACTTTAGAAAAGGATGAATTATGAATTAAATATTTTTTAAAATACGCATCCATAAAATTCAAATATCGGTCATAACGATACATAGTATCATCAGATGTTGTTTTTCTTACGCCAAAATCGATTTGATAACCGACTCGTAAAATTTACTCTTTGTTTTTGATTCGAAATAATTGAGATAATAACAAGAGATGGATCAAATAACATCTAATAAAATTAAAAAACTGCACATAACTTGACCTCAATGGCTGTTTGTTCATGAAGGAATTTGTTTGGATCGCGAATAAAAATATCCAATAATTATAGATCTAAAAACTATCATAAGTTGGTTTCATCTAAAATATGATCGTAATTTTAACTGTAATTCTGAGTTTATAAGAATCAATGTATTGTTAGTTGTATTCAATTGAAATCTCAGTATTAATATTTTATATTTTAAATTAATTACACCATTTCTTTCGTAAAATTGATGCTCTAATAGATACGTTTCAATAAAATTTAACCTTAATATTTCAATTTATATGTTATTAAAGTCGCTTCTAGTTTTGATTTTTCAATAAGGCAGGAAAATTAATTTTTAACCAGAGTTATTATTTTCGCCAATACATCTTCAGCAAAAAACTTCAGAATGAATTTCAGAACATAAAATGACATGGCCACAAATAACTTTATATCTTTGTTAGATTGTTAAATTAAACGTTTAATTTTTTCGCAAACTGATCAGCTAGCTGTAAGTTGTATTCTTGTGCCATGACCAGCGTTAATGTTTTTGCAAAATATTTTCAATAAAGGATTAAGAACGAACTTTAGAACATGAAACTTGCATAAAAACGTATGAATTTCTATTTCATATGAAGATGTTAGGTAAAAAAATAAATTCTTGCTATGAGTTAATTAACCAGTTTGCAAGCTATCTTTTTGTTATTGTGATGATGATGATAATAACATGAAAATTTTTTGAATAAAGTTATATTATAATTTCATATATAACAACAAAAAACATGTGATCCAATCATGTTACTTTATAATAACATTTTTCATTCTTAGTTTGCCGTCATATGCTTGTTCGTTCGATTAAACATATATGAACACCCAAGAAATGAAATTTAATATGATAAATGTTAGGTAACATTTACTTTTCAAATTACAAATTTATTACCAGCTTCAGAGTCAAAGGCGTATTGAAGTGGGAGCCTTCACTATGTAATATAAAGTTAATGAATTTCATGTTTAACTCTATGTTTTCCTTTTTTCAACGCAACTCCATCAAATTTCATTGAAATACTGACAATGATGGTTTTCCTTTTGATTTAAAAACCACTTTTAAAATGGTAATATGATTATTATATAGAATGTAAAACCAAGTGATTTTAAACATAAAACCACAAATGTGGGGTGAAATTCTAGGATATGCATTTCTTTAAGATTCTTTCTGATGATCAATTTAGTGATCTGTGTCTTTTTACGCAATGATCGAAAAGTAGTTGAGGATGTGAAAGAATTCAGTGATGGGTTTTTCAACGTATCACACGATGAAAATGTGCTCGAAAACCTAACTAGTGAGTCGGAGCAGTCCTGCTCGACATCCAACGAAATTAACAACTCAACCGTTTCCTTTATACTATGCAAAATATCAAAGACAGAAAATGGGTCTAAAAATAATAATACCACCGGTTTGAACAACGGTGACCTATATATGTCATTTGAGGAAAAGAATGAAAAAACGTTTTGAGGGTGTAGTCGGGAATCTTTGTTAATGCTTTCATGGTATTATTGAAAGGTTACATGTTTTGAAGGCTGAACAGATGCTCAAAAAATGTGGGAAATATTAGAAGTAACCACAGAATATGGAATTAATTCAAACAAATTTAAAAATATTACCATATTTGTGAAATATACATTATTTTATCAAGCTGAAATAGAGAATGATACACTGAAATAGAAAAGAATACGATTTTATGCCCCAATCAGTAACACCAGAGCTTTTAAAAGCTTGTTTTTATGTGAATTTACTACACGAAGTCGTAAATGACTTCAAGTTTAATGAAAAAATTAAGGACAAAATGTTTAAAATTTCTGCTCCCGGCTTGACTTGGTACACAAAGCAAATATGTGAAATCAATGCTTTATGAATCTATAACAAAAATATAACATCAAATAGTACTTTTCTCTTTGTGATAGATCAAGGTAAACTTATGCTTGCAAACGAGTTGCAAAACTTCGAGGGCAAGTTCTACAAATTGTATTTATTTTGTAGTCATGTTAGAAAAAACGCCAATGAATGGTCCTTTTTATGCCAGTAAATGCGTCAATCAGATGAAATCCTACACGATAAAAACATACGGCTAACAGAACTACCAGATAAAGATTCAACCACGCAAAAACATAACAACATCGAAGTCATGAATGATGAAACCAGAGTATTGAGACCAAATGCTGAATCCCAAAGATGGGGCCAGAGCTCGTGCTTAATCCTGAATCAGGCGGTTTACCCGATTAATATTAAAAATAAGTTCAACTAATATGTTGATATATAATCATTCTTATTCATTCTCTTTTGTTATTCACACCAATAATATAACTGAGCCAACCTTTAAGTTTATCCTGCCAGTATACCTTAAAACTATTAACTAATAAATAAATAAATAATGATGACTATATATCCAATTACGGATATAAATATGACCAAATTGTCCATATAATGCAGAACTACAAAATTTATTTGTATAAAACACCTTTGTATTAACGTATTATCAGGTTTTTTGTTATAAAGGATCGTTCAAGTGCAGTTTATATGTTTTTGTCTTTATTTCTTAAAAACGTTGCTCTCTCTTATAAAAATTGAATAAAATGTTCTCGTAAAACAATGGCTGTAGTTTAAAATCGACATGGCATAACATAATACAATGATAACAGTTAAAAATTTCTTTTATTGGAGTATTAATTCTACGAACTAAAGGTTAGTGGCCGTAGTCAGTCCAAGTGGACCAGAAAAGTATTCTTATGTGATATGAGGTGTACAGAAATGGATAAAAGCACTTTATAGAAAATTATAATATGAAAACTGTGTGAAATTGTAGAAGTAGAATAAGAAACGTGTGATAATCAAGGCTAAATTCTACCAATACACCAATATAAAGTGCCATTTCATAAGCGAACTAAAGAAGATAGGTGATGATAAAATTAAATTATGAAAGGAAATGAATTTTGTTAGTCAAATAGCCAAGCTTTAATTTGTTTTGTAAACAGAAATAATGATAGAACTTTAAAATAAGAAAGCCAGATCATATTGATTCACCAAAATACCCCACAAAAATATAAGATAGCACGCGTAGTTGATACAAAGTACGCCTGTTCTACAAAAAACGGCAACATTTATTCCATAAAGCTAATTTTAAGTTTATTGAATCAAATATTAATTTATAAATTAATTTTTTAATTTCTATCCCATAGATGCAGAAGCCGCAAAAGATCGAAAATTTGTTAAAGAAGAAATTTTTTATATCGCAGTCCAGCCACATATACGGTGGTGTGGCAGGGTTCTTTGATTATGGACCGCTAGGCTGCTCGTTACGTAACAACATTGTCAACTATTGGCGTCGAGTATTTGCCAGCGAACCAAATATATACGAGGTAGACTCGTCCGTGATTCTACCCGAGGCCGTTCTTAAGGCGAGCGGCCATGTGGACAAGTTTTGTGATACTTTAATATTCGACGAGGTTAATGGAGAATGCTTTCGAGCCGATCACTATCTGAAGGATAAGGTAGATCAGGAAACATGCGAGCGACTGGATGTTATGTCCTTGGATGAGATCAACGAAACGATTGCAAGATTTGATGTTAAAAGCCCAAGCGGCAACAAACTTGGAAACGCTACGCATTTCAATCTGATGTTCAAAACGTTTATAGGGCCTAAATCACAGAATTTGGGGTACCTTAGACCTGAAACAGCGCAAGGACAATTTTTAAACTTTAAGAAGGTGTACGAGCTGAACAACGAAAAGTTTCCGTTCGGCACTTTCTCAGTCGGGAAAGTGTTTAGAAACGAGATTAGTCCACGCGGCGGGCTCTTACGTGTTCGAGAATTTGAACAGGCCGAGCTTGAGTTTTTCGTGCATCCTGATGAGAAAGTGCACGATAAATACGATGAGGTCAAAGACATCGAGCTGACCCTTCATTTCGGAGCGGAGGTACAGAACACGAAGAAGATGCGTTTGAAGGAAGCCGTTGATAATCAAATTATCAAGAATCGATGCATAGGCTATTTTATAGGACTGACCCACAATTTCCTGAAAGCCCTTGGTTTCGTAGATTTTAGGTTCAGACAGCACAAGAGAGATGAAATGGCGCACTATGCGTGTGATTGCTGGGATGCAGAGATCTTAACATCGTACGGGTATATTGAATGTGTTGGGATAGCCGATCGTTCGTGCTATGATTTGAGCATGCACTCTAAGTGTTCAGGGACGAGTTTGATAGCGCAAAAAAGATTGGACAAGCCCAAAAAAGAAATAAAACTTGAACCATTGTGTGATATGAAGGAATGGGGTAGGCGGTTCAAGGACAGACTCCCTGTTCTTCTTGAAAAGGTGAAGAGTCTAAAGATTGACGAGAATAAACTTATCAAACAGATAGAGTTTGATGGACAGATGGTTGGTTTGGAATATAAGAGGAGCGAAAATACGATACATGTTGAGGATTTTATACCATCAGTCATTGAGCCAAGTTTTGGTATAGGAAGACTCTTCTATTCTCTGGTCGAGCAGGTGTATTGGGAACGAAGAGATGATGAGGAGAGAAGTGTTCTCTCTTTATCACCAGTTGTAGCGCCGTACCAGGTTGGTTTGACTAGTTTGCGGGTCGGTGACTACAAAAAAAGGCTCAATAACGTTTTTGAACAGCTAAGGCTGAGAAATATACGAGTCTTTGTAAACGAGCGCAACGTGTCAATTGGAAGGAGGTATGCAAGCGCTGATGAGATTGGTGTGCCCTATTTCGTTACCTTTGATAGTGAAAGTGCTAGTGATGGAATGGTGACGATAAGAGAACGAGATAGTATGGATCAAATACGAGTATCGATTGAAAAGGTTGTTGAAATAATTGACAGCCTGATAACGGGCAATGGTGATTTCAGCAAAATCAATAAATAGTTATTTTCAGTTCTTCTAAAAATTATGTCGCGTACCTACGGTGCATCTGCACGGTTTAAACGTGATAAACGTCTCTTTATGTCCGGTTTTCCTAATTTTCGTTTTGTTAAAGACAAGAATCCGGTCTTATATCAAATGATAAACCATTTTATCTTTCTTTTTCTGAATTATCATAAGAATCGTTCATTTATTGCCAAATATTACGTTTTTATTTGAATATCATAATAATACACTTAAGTATGGCAGTCTCTTGTATCTGTTTTAAGAATGATACTCGTTTGATCAGGCATACCCCATAGAATAAACAAATCGTAGACTGTGTCATACTTTGTAAGAAAAATCATAATTAACATAATATTTCTTAATTATCTTTAATCTGCTTATTATCTTGGCAACAAGACTTTTAAACACCACTTTTTAGTGCATATCAAGCAAATAGCCTTAGTTATACTTCATTTATTCAGATTTTATGTTATATCATCGTTATTTTACGTATAATAAAAGTTTAAATATTTGATAATAATACTAAACTTAAAGTAAAAAATGCTCGTTTAATTCAGATTATCAATCATTATAGAGCGTAAGTATAGAAATGGTTGTACCGCTCTGTTTGTTACGTGAACAAAAGGATTAAATCAAATCATTTTAAAGTATAATTAGAGGAGGTTATTAATTTATTCAACGGTTATAATGAGAATGCGTTATAAATACGAGTTTCTTATCAAACAGCGAAATTGTACGTAATACCTATTTGATTTGCAGTTAAATGTGGAAACTGTTATGTTAGAAAAATGTATTTAATTAACACTACATGCCTATTTGTTGGTGAGTTTTTATATTAATCACACTAAAATACGTATGAATGTCTCCCTTATAATAGTATAATGTTTATATTACGTGTATCAGTATTGTACCAAATACTAAAGACCCTTCTATATACTAGAAATGATGGTTCTTTTCATGATTTTATTTTCTTTTTGTAAAAAACAACTCCTTTATTATGAAGATGGTGAATTTACCGCTCTCTTTAATATCTAAAATAGCATTCGTTAACACTTTTTAGACTTTTTATATTCCTCAACAAACCTAAAATTGCAAATATTCTAACCCCCTCGTATGGCGAAAAACAAATTTGTTCCTCTCGTCCTGCAGCCAATAAAAATAGAAAACTACGCACTTCTTATTACAAAGTTAAAAATGATGTCCAACAAATATAAAAACTGTTGCAGGAGCACCAAATTTATAGACGAGGTGTTCTCGTTAGGTGATATTAACCTGAAGAAGTGTCTGCTCAGGAAAAAAAGTGTAAAAGAAGAGAAGATCGATCTTCGAGAAATAATAAACGGCTATTTCGAACATACTGTAAGGATGAAAAATGACATTTTACTCAAGGATGGTGTGAGAAGGGCAAAAGCGCACATTTCCAATCTTGTAAAGAAATTGAAAGAGGAGGATAAGATGAAAAAGGGCATACTCCACAAGATACAGGTGAGAGACTCGATGTACATTGAGGTTAACTTCGACAGAAGTGCTCGTGTTGATTTTTCTAATCCTTTTCTGAAGTACGCCTTTGATTTTTTTACTCAACACGTTGAAATCGACGAGACTTACAAAAGAAAAGAAGTTTTCAGCAAAGAAATAAATTTCTTAGAAAAAAGTTACTACGATCACGTGCAGAAGGTCCTTTTAGAGAACAACAAGGACAACAGCGTTGAGGATTACGTGAAGATAAAATATCCGAAGGAGGAATACTTTATTGAATCGTATGATGGCCGGTATCTTTTTGCAGAGGTTTATACGTACGTGAGATGCGGATTTGTGCAGAAGGCCTTGGAGTTAATCGATACGTTTAGCGTATTCTTTGAACAGATGGCGCCTTCATTGAGAGAGTCTATTGTTGCGTTCTTCAACAACAACTACGTGAACAAGCTTGAATTTGAGAAGGCGCGAAGCATCAAGAACGATCGATTCAAGCTGATGCTCTACCAGCTCGTCTGTAACGTAGAGGAGGCTGAGAATCTTTTGGAGAACTTTGAAGATTTTCTGTGGTTCAGGATGCTGCAGGCACGCAGTGTCAACGACATTCTCATGCTCAACAAATCGTTAGACGTTGACGGGTGCAAATTGCTGGTCCTCATATTCTGCAAAAAATACGGAACTGCAATGCGGGTGCTATACGCCGGAGATTTCTCAATTATTGAAATATTTTACGTGATGAGGGAGCTATGCAAGGTCAAGAAAGACATTTCGCTGTATGCTGAGATTGTCTTTACCCTATTAAAGGGGTTTAAGTCGCTTGATAGAAAATTGAAACTCGTCAATTCACTGCATGCCTTTAATGACTACGAATCTCTTGTGGCTGAAATGATTGTCAAGTACGAGGCGTACGACTTGTTGGGCCTTAAATCAGAAGTGTGTTACCTTGATAAGACGGTGGTTGATCGGGTGGCAGCAATCCTCAGCAAGAGAAACGATCGAACCAGATTGCTCCAATTGTACTATTTATTTAACGATGATGTAAACATAGTCGGCATTCTCAACGAATATCTCATTGACCACATTCTTAGAGGCAAAAAGGAATTGTTCAATTACACGGAGATAATTGCATTTTACTCTCAGCGAAGCAAATCTAGGGAAACGGAGAAAATGAAAATTTTGAAGGGACTCGCAGATTTTAAGGATAAGAAAGACATTGCGGCACTGCGAAATTCGGGGATATTCACTGATGCACAGCCGTCTTTGCTTATGGAGATAAAGCCTGTAATTGAAAAGTTGGTGCCGTTGATAGTCAGCGTAATAGAAGAAAAGAAGGAGAGTGTCATGGCGAAGGAGTTGTTTGAATTATGCAGTTCTATAAGCCTGGGCGAGCGATGCACAGTTTATGTTGGTGAGAAATTAGTACTTTTGCTGTGATCTCACGTGTAGATCTGTGTTAATGAGTTGATTAAAAACATTAAATTAATTCGCCCGTCTTTAATTTATTTTGTGAATGTTGCCGTAAACACACGTCTAAGCTTTTTTTTGACTGAAAGAGTTTTATTCAAAAATCTGGTGAATCACCTCGCCCGTCTAAGTTCGTTAAACGAAGTGTTTTTAAAACAAGTTGGAACGTAATTACAGATTGTACTACATTGATTTATAGAATGTTCTACTGATACATAACACAATATTCGTTTATTTTTTAATACTTGACATTAAACCTGTGCTTAATGCGTATCTCAGCTTACCAAAATATTTTTTTGAGTAGAACTGTTTTTAAAGCTTTAGTGCAAAAATAATTATTTATTGCTGTACTAACGTTAAGTTCTTGCAAAAGGTATCATACAGCGTAATCTTAACTTCTTATGTTTTTGTACATCAGAATGGCTCGTTGATTCCTCTAATCAAAAATCTAAACAACTATTTTTAGTATGGATCTGAAGAATGTGTAGATAAAGTGATGAAAAAAAGAATAATTGAATATATTTTTGCTAAAAAACCACATTTTGTACATCGATATGAATGTAATCAGTGAGAACGGTTAACACTTCATCGGCTTATTATTTTGGTAGACTATCGTATTATGAGTACCATTAAAAAAGGATTTTTTATAATAATTTATTTTGATAAAAAGAGTATAATACGACTAACCTTACATATTACAAGTATAAGAGGCAGAAAGACCTTATAAACATCTCTTTATCACCACTCAGCGCAATAGAACCAAGTTTAAATCAAGTACCAGTCATATAAAGTATTTTGTTGCTGTAATACTTTTTCCTCAACTAATACGCTAATTGTAAATTAAGCACTCATTGTAATTAAGAATAATGATTGTATGATAAAATCATTTATAATGGAAGAATAAGTTTAACATTCAGATTAATTATGATCACTCTAGACGTGTTATGATTAAATTATTTGATAAAGCTACGTATTGTTAGAAAAACAATAAAATAATAGAAAGACGTTGTTTATAAATATTTCTAATAATAAAATATTTCTAAAATTGTTCCTATAGTGTATTTTAATTAATAAAAATTATTATGTTAGGGTTATTACCTCCTAGATCAATATTACAACAAAACATCATCGTGAAACGACTGTTTCTTTTAATCTCTAAAACATTTTTATTTCTACCAAATCATTAATTGTACATTAAATTACAATCGTGCAATGGTAAAACAACCAAGTTAATTGTAAAATTGGTGCTGGTTATGAGTGAACCACAATAACAGGATATAAAACACTAAGAATTTGCAAACATAATGCTTCTTAGGTTATTATATGGTTTTAAAGTGTTTAATATTTGCAGTATTTTAAATACGATATCATGTGCCCATTGAATAATTTCTTGTTTTGGCAGTTTTAAAATTTTGAATGTGATGATTGATACGAAATACGTGTGATAAAAAAATCATTATTTGACGTAATGACGTGTTTTCTTTGCAATCACAAATATTTGTGTACGTAATTATTTTATAAGCGTAGATATGGTGATAATATGTTTTAATAACCTATTTATACACCCTACACGTGTAATACTAGCATTTATTGATGTACGCGTACGAAAATGCAAAGTTTCTATATTTGCTAAATCAAAATTTTAATTAAATCAAGATAATTAAATTAAATATTGTTGAAAGCTGTCTAAGATGATGTTAAAGCATCAAACAACCGTTCGTTTGAGGAATATCATAATTTTAATAATGTATTACACGAATTTACGAATCTTACGTTCAACATTTGTTCGTTGTAAGTAACCAGCCGCAATGTAAACGTTGAAATAAGAATATAATTACGATTTAATGACGATTACTCTCCACGTATTTATACGTAACTGCTAAGTACGTAGCTGATGATCAAATGTAAAGGTAATAGTCCATTTTCATTTATTTAGAGCCATTAAAGTACATTCTTAACACAGTTTATGATAACACAGCTGTCCATCATTAATACACTTCACACAAATTATGAAATACTAGAAAATACGTGTGTAAATTATGAAATACGAGAAAATACGTACGTAAATATGGCATTCAACAGCTTATTGAAAAGGTTTATCAAGAAAGCGCAGCATATTTTAACGTTTTACGCATGTTTTATTGTAAAATACATCTGATAACTAAGATAATTTTTATTCCTCGTGATCCTTAACCTTTATTTTCCTTTGTTTGACAAGAAAACCAAAAAAGAGAAGAAAATCCTTACCCCCATCAAATGGCCGAGAATCTTGAGATTGATTTGAACGATGAGTCAAAAAAGCCGATCAGAAAAAATGTACATGACAGGATTGAACAGGGAAGCGTGTCAGCAAGCGAGATGGATGAGAATAGGAAATACGAGAAGGAATACGAGTACCTGTGCTACATGGCACAGGCACGCGACTGGATCAGCAAGAACATACACCTAGAAATGAGCAATAATTTAGAATTTAAGGAGGAGCTGCGGAAAGGTGAGATATTGGTAGATCTAGCGAACGTAATATCAGGCAAGGACATGAAAGCGTACAGGATGAACAAACTGGTCTACAGACACACAGACAATCACAACGCGTTCATAGACTTTCTCAGGGAGGTTAAGCTGAACCCGTGCTATCATTACGGTGTTCTGGATGCATACGATGATGTCAACATACCATCCGTAATTTTCTGCCTGCACGCCCTTTCCAATCACCTTCAAAAGTTTGGATACGTCAACAAAATAGAAAAGAAGAGGTACGTGTTCACAGAGAAAGAGCTGAGCAGTGCTCGAAAGGAAATAAAGAATTTCAGCGCTCTGCAGTTTGATTCGATCGGCAAGGACGTAAAGGAAATGAAAAAAATAATTGATGAAGAGTACGTGCCGTCGCCAAGGAGACTCTCAAGGCTTGTTAACAATCTCTGCCGGTACAGGCAGTACCGGGAGAAGGTGAACAGCACGAAGAGCATCCTCAAGGAGCAGATAGAAAGCCTCAACAACACCATTCCTATCGTGATCGTAGAGTTCATAAAAAAGAAGCTGAAGGAGAGGATCTCGCGCAGACTGTCAGCGAAGCACGACGAGGTGCTGCGGCACACGCTGAGAAGGTTCCTGATGAGGAATCCGATGAAGGAGGTGCTTTCTGGAAGGGCCTCGTTGTTCTCCATCAGGGAGGTGCTCAGAAAACAGTCCATGGACATAAAATACGTGATCGACGCGAAGCACAGGCTCATAACGGAGAAATTGAAGGAGAACTACGACCTTGAGACGCAGATCGACAAAATTATGTGCACGATCGAGAAGGTGCTCGATAACACGCGCCTTAACATCGGGCTGGAGAGCAGTTTGTACCTCACGGAGTACAACAAGAACTTTGAAAGGATCCTGTTCTACATGCAGACTGAGCCGAAGGTTCTCCTCGATGTCCTTGGCAAGATTGACAAGGACGAGCTGGAGGATTTCATCGCACGGTACATCGTTCCCCTGTTTAGCACGTCCTCAGAGAGAGACAAGTACCTCATCCTGAAAATAATTGACGAGGATAACAGCGAGGTGGTGAGCAGCAGCCTCTACTCAGAGGATAACACCGAGGAAGACATCCGGCTGGTCTCGTACAAAATCGTGGTGAACCTTTTCCGCAGCTCTATGATGGCGGTCGAGATCCGCGATGCCCTGCTAATCACAGACAAGGTAAACGTCTCAAATGCAAAGGAGGACTACATCAAGAGCCTGAATACCATCAAGGACATCGTAACACGCACGATGGACACGATCTGCAGCATTTCTATGCCGTACTACGTGCTGTACTTCTTTTCGAAGCGCGGGGAGGGCAGACGGGCGGCTGATCTGCGCGATTTCTACAACGACTTTATCTCGCCGTTCATCGCTGCGCCCGACGCGTTTCCAAACTTTCGGGGCAAATTCGACAGGAACACGCTGCTTACGATTGACACGGTGTTTCAGGGCATTTTGAAGGGCGAGTTTGACAACGATTACTACCTGCCGCTGTCCTCATGGGGAACGGACGTGAGAGAAAGGCTTGAGGCGTACTTTTGTGAGAACATCAACCGCAAGACGAAGATAACGGGCAATTCTAAGTTTAGGATCAACAAGCCGATGATACAATTCTCGTTGAAGGAGCTGAACCAGCTGCTGGGCATCCTGCAGGTGATAACGACCAAGTCGGTCGAGTTTGATAATCTTATAAAGAGGACTAGGCCGTACGAGTATTACGACAACGAGTTTGTTACGCTGCACCTCTCCAATCCGGTAGTGAAGGACGACGAGGACCGGTTTGCAGGCGTGGTCGAGGACATCGCTGATATCGTGTGTGTAACGAGAGGACGAGATCTGGAGAGCATTTTGATGAGCAAAAGTACGAAGGAGGAGGAGTGCAGGTACAAGAAATTGCAGAATTATAAGAACAACCTGATCAGGACGAGTACCAGGGAGTGCATGGAGGAGTATGACAATGCCAATAACTCTGACGAGAGCGAATACGACCTTCTTAACAAGGACTCGTTCGTAAACGACGAGGAAAGGACGGAGAGCCTTGATACGAGTGACTCGGCGCTGTTGGACGAGCTGAAGGTAAGCGTGTGCAAGCGGATTGAGGTGCTCGAGAAGAACGGCGTGCTCACTGCAAACAAGTACGACGAGCTCGTGCAGAAAATGTGCGAGCGTATTGAAGAGATGCGCATTCTCATGTCGCAGCGAAGAATGGAAATCAAGATTAATAACAAAACGCTGAGCAACCTAAAGAAACAGAACAAGTTCCTTAGAGTGCGTATGGACACGGTGACCGAGTACTTCCAGTCCTTGCTTGAGAGCTACTTCGTGAAAGGCAGCGGTAATTGCAGTAAGAAGAGCGTGTACGGCACGTACAAGTACAAATTTAAGCACCTGCAAAAGAAGAACATTCTTATGGCTGTCCATGATTACACGGTAGATGATCCTGTGGTTCTCTACTTTTCGTGTGACCGGCCGGGTGTTATTGATATTCATCTTGTAGTGGGTGGGCAGACCGTTGAGAGCGTGTGTATTACGCTTGAGGAGATTCTGAACAAGAGAGAAGAGAAAAGTGTTGTTCTTGGATCTTTAGAGTTTAATTCTAAGGGACTGTTGCGGCTGGTGAACGATAACTACGTAAGACGATAATTGTGGTATTTAATAAAAACGAGTGTTTTAAATGTTTGTTGTTCGTTGAAAGGCTTAGACGAGCACGCTATATTTGTGACGTGTGGTATGATTGTAAGTAATGGAACAGCGGGTTGGTACGTATAATATCATTAACTGTAGATAAGGAGAGCATTGTTAGCAGAGTGTGTTTAGATGGATAGGTTGTACGTAGGTGCTGTGCGAACATAGATTTGTATCTTTATCATGAGAGGCTAAAGATAATTTGGTAATGTTACACGTGATATTTGTGTTTTGTAAAATTTTTTGGCGGTTCATTGCGTGTTTATGATGGTAAAACAGGACGTAGATCGTAAACGCAAGATTTTAATTCTTTTATGTTAAATCTAAGTAGAGCAACGATAATTAAAATGTATATTGATCTATTTCTAATGAAAAGATGTTCTACGAATTTAAAATTGGTTTAAAGTGCGTTATAGTGGTAAATTTTAGGAGGAGCTGCCTGGTGTGACAAGTATGCAGGAAGGTGCTAGGAAAAGCACGTTATGAGAGAGGAAATGTTTTTGTAGAGGATCTTTTTACAATATCTGAGTAAATATTCGGTGTTTGTATAACGCTGGTTGTAACCTCTGCATGCCAGGAAGGAGTGTTTCTGAAACACAATCATCCATGGTAAACGTACTAGTTGATTAAAGACTTTAAATTTGACGATAAGTGTGGAAACGGCATTTTATTTGATAAGACTACCATTACAACTAACAGGTATTGCTGTGCAATCTTTTACAAAAATACTAGCTGCGCTATTCCGTTTATAAAACGGAAGGTTTAAATTAGTTGCTTTGATAGAAACTGTCCTTCTTCATTCTTGATTTCGTTTTAATTAAACATTCCAGCATTATTTGTCATTTGGGTTCAAAAATTGATTTTCTGCCGGGATTAACGATTAATCTAAACATCATCGTAAATGAA
>JH994043.1:47034-57363 GCA_000316135.1 Trachipleistophora hominis | reverse complement strand
AATCAGCTTGCGAGTTGTCTTTTTATTATGATGATGATATTTTTGGTATGAGAGCCGAAAGGCAGAAGAACTCAACGCTCATCCAACGCAACGTTCTATACCATCAAATAGTAAACAAAAATATATTTATCAATTATCACGTGCTTGTTTCACTAGACGAACGAGGATATTATACTTGTTAACACCCGTTTAATTTATTATACAATAAAATGATTATATTTCGTATATTTCTTTGTGTTAATTTGCTTATTGTCTTTATTTGATTGATAATAAAATATTTACTAAAAACGTTTTACAAATATCAAAAAGTATGTAAAATAATTTTTTTCTAAGTACTAAACCATTGAAATGTATTATAAACATATATTTTTGAAAAATTATCTTTAAACTAGTTAAATACGATCAGTTTAGTGTATGATAAACTTGATTGAAGTAGTTATTAAGTGAGCTGGTCGTTTGGAGCATAGTGAACACGTCTTATATTTTGGCATTTTGTTCATTACGGCTTGCATACTCAATATAGATAATTTATACTAAATATCAGAGATGAACTCAAATAAGAACTACAACATCATAAGTTTGTACTCATGGTTAAATTGATAAATAAATCTTTTTAGTATTTATTAACTATCTTCATTTTCCGTTTTTCAGTCTGATATCTCACATATCATCATGACTGGTCACAGCATTGTTTTTACATGGTTCATAAGTGTTATATCCACTAATCGCTAAGTATTATGAGCTGCTTGATTGTTTTAAAAAGGTTAGTTTATTTTTAAAAGTTTATCTACCATTTTTACAGTACACCCATGCTTCTTGTAATAGCTTTGCAGCTGTCATCAATGTTAACATCAGAAACTCGTCCTAGAAATGTGAATAACAGCGTGGCATTTTACACGGAACAAATACCATCAGAATTAGAATACCGAGAAACATCACACCAAGTAAACAACGCGGAACATGTGCCAAGTACTTCACGTACAAACGAATTTGATCAACTTGCTGATTCAAATCAAGTACTTGCACAAAGTTCATTAATCCAAGTTCAAAATAATCAAAATAGCGCTAAAATAACTCAGCCCAACACAAATAAACCACCATATCCTCTTTATCAAATAGTATTTCAGCCGATAGCACCTAAAAAAACTGAAAAACCTGAGCAATCATCAACATCGTCAGTAGCAGAGGAATATTTAGTTGACAATAACCTTCTTACATATCTTCAATCCACGGTACCTAATATGTTATTGATTCAACAGCCTTTGAACGTACCTGTGAGTATAGCCTTGAATACGCATGTTCCTTCCAATTACATGAACATAAGCGATGTTAATCCGATAAAATCATGTTCAACGGAACATATTGCTGAAATAAATTCGACTGTGATAAGGAATAACGAATTCTATCAATTACCACAGAACAGTTTCGATAAATTACTTGAAGCAGCAACGGAAATGCGCGATTGTGATGAACTGCGTCTAACAGGTGATAATAAATATGTTTCGGCGGATAAAATGGTTCAGAGTAGCGAAATAATTAGCCAAGCAAATAATCAATCGCCCAACGAAAAACCTGCCGCTAAAAGGATAAATATATTAAGAGAAAAAGCTTTTAGCCACAATATTCGACCACAACCAGAACAATATCATACGGGTTGGCTTAATAATGCTGCCGAACAAAGACTAGATCATGAACGGCCTGCGGGTTTACCGCATGTATCATCAAAGAAATATGATTGTGATGGTTCGAGTACGATAGATAGTGTTGGCCGAACGAGTGTTATCCAAAAACATGTTCAACAGCCCTTGGAAAAGAAGAGCATCCATATACCAACACCTTTCTGTACTGAGAGTATTACAGAATATTGTAGTGGACAATCTTCTTATAAACTAAATAGTGCTGAAACTACTTCTTTACCTACAAAGCAATTTACATTTTCCGATTCGCAAGAACTTGAATCTAAAGAACATGGAAGAGTAAAGAGGACGAAGTTTTCCGATTCAAAATCAATAACTACCAGTGTCAGTGATGTAAATCCGGGCAAACAAGATTGTTTAGCGTCGAATAGTAGTATAAAGACAACAACGTCATCAAAAGCTATGGATAACGTACCATTTGACTTGATGCCAACAAAATCAAAGATAATAAAAAGAAAAAAAATAGTAGAACCACTATATAATTACGCAGTACGTGATTGTTCAACACCATATGTTGATAGAAATTGTGCCTGTTCTCATCTCGATATTTCAGATGAACAATTATTCTGCTTTATAAACGAATTATGGACACAGGATTTTCTAAAACAGCTTTTAGATTGGAACTCTCCTTCATCATGTGACCTTACAGGCGGTATTATCATGAACTTTAAGAATTTTGTGGTTTTTCTAAAATCATGTGAGAAACCAAAGAGTAAGGAGACAAAAACAAAAAAACATAGCAGAGGTTCTTCAAAACTAACCAACCCGACGGTTGATTCTTTAAGTAAATTTGAAAAGGCGTTAAGGGATGATTCAGCACAAATATCTAGTGAGCAGGATTCTAAAAAATTGGCATGTGAGAATGAAATATTATTGAATGACGTATCACATGATACATCATGTTTGGATGATATAACGGATAGGAACAATGCAAATGAAATGAAAAGCCCTGCATTCCTGAACCAAGAGGATAATAACGGGCATTTATCCACAATACAAATCAAAGATAAAAATCGTGATTTCTTTGATAATACGTTGGATAAGAGCGAAATATTTTTATTTTTAACGAATTATTATCATGGAAACGACAGCTGGATCGTGAAAAAATACATCCTTTTGATTTATTGAACGAAAAAGAGGTGAATGAGTGTTTCAAATTATGTGTACACCTGGATAGGGTTTGGTATGTTTTAAAAAATCATGTTTCTAATGATAACGATAAAACCAATAATGCAATCGTTTATGAGCACCAAATCAACTTTTACAAGTGTTCAATACGTGAAATGGTCATCGCAAAGTTGTTCAGATTACTTAAGGTACCATCCACGACTATAACACTATATATATTCCTTGCAAGATATGAATGTGCCTATATTGCGCATAATAAAATGACGATTTCACATGATATTATTGTAAATCCGTTTAATGTCGCGTTTGGTTTGTTTTTTTGCATTGCTAGTAACGCTGTAAGTGTGCCTGTTCCAAAAATAAACGATGTAGAGTTATTTACGTTAAAGAAAGTTCATGATATGCTACAACATATTGCATTACACGTAACCACAACAAATAGGTATGAGATAATAAATAATATCAATCATTGTATGAATGTATTTTTTAACAACCTAGACCATGCGCAGCAATTATCTATCAAACAAGCACCAATGTTAATAAGAGTTTGCCGAGATGAAAATTATCCGGGTATGGTTTCAATCTTCTTCGATGATATATGGATGATCAATGAGTTTTTTTTGGAAGTTCAATATGCATATTTGAACCGTATATTTGCATAACCCCGTGGAAAGCGTTAGGAATATTTGATGATGGAATAAAATAATCTTTAATTTACCTCGAATACTTAATTTAAAAAATATTATGGTGCCATCTCTTTCAACCTAAATATACGGTTGTTTCAAACAAAAAAGTATAAAAAATCATTAACTTCTCGGGTTTTCTAAATAGTAACGTCATTTATCAACTTTTTTTTTTATTTTTACCTTTCTTTGTATAAAATGAGGCATTTGTTTATCTACATGATAGTTTGACGCTACGACAATAATTTTACATAAATTATAACTATATTTTCTTTTATATTCTTTAATAAGATTAAATATGGCATTCTTTAACCAAAACTACGTTTCTTGCGTGATGTTGCATGAGCTTATTCATAAGTAGATTTATATTAGTAATTTCTACCATGAAAAGTACAATAAATAACGATAAGAATGACTAATACGTGGAATAATAAGCTGTGGAAATATTAATATGTGATGTAATCAACCATTTTCATAAAGCTGATAACGAGTATTGGTATAAGACTAACAAACTACTCGATTGTAAAGCAGACCGATGTTAATCAAATTCTTAAATATAGGTATAAGTGTTATAAATATATATCAAGATCTTGTTAAATCGGAAATACAGTGTTAATATTATTTTTCTGTCACTCGCTTACGATGATGAGTGGTATAAGTGTTGTTGGTGAGCCATTTTAACGTTTGGCAATATTAGTTGTTATAGTGGATATAAAGACTTAGGATAATAACAAATGAGTTTGACAATATATCTTATGCAATGTTAGTTAATCTTTTGTTTTGTATATTTGGTTAAAGATGTTTAATAACGTAAAACTTTTTTGACAGAGGATCAATTACTTTCCTTTTAAAATTTTTTGGTTGATAACTCATTTAGGTTGCGATGTAATTTTACATGAAAGATTAAAATCTTGATCTGCTATAGATAAGCAAATCAAATTCAACAGATCTTAGTATTAACAACGCTTGAAACAGTGTTTCTTTCGCAAAAAACGAGTGGATAAACGATAAACTAATAAATTTACACTGGGTATACGTTACTATATAGTTTGAGCTTGTATTATAATCTCACATTTACATAAAATTTATCGCAACACATGCTTGTTGTATTTTTGAAATCATCCTTTATCCCTGTGGTAACACATTATACCTTGTTTTCCTTACATACATTTTGTTACTATCACTTTTGTCTTGATCATTATTATATGTAATCTACACTTTAAGACTATCCGTTTGATGCGCTCTAGAAAAAACCACATGCAATTGGCTATGCACGAAAACGGGGATGTGTAGATAAACACCACCCTTATCAAACAACTAGTCTTGTGACTTATGGATTGTCATTGTAAATGAAAGAGGAACAGGAAATTGTCCTCGTTTGATTATGAACAGGAATTGTGTCTTGCTTGATGCTATACCAGTCCTTGCTATGATTACTCTGCTGCTTTTCTTGAATTCTGTCACAATAACAATTGTCGTAGTGCACGCTCCGTACCACCATTTCAATGCTCCATGGAATACAAGCATTTCTTTAAATGGGCCTTATGCAAAATTGAAACTTAAATAAATGTTGTATTTTCGACAATAAGCCTGTAATGACCTCTTCAAAACTAAAATATCGAAGTTAGTACGATACAAGTATATTGGGATGTATCGGTTTTCTATTGCATGCTGCAGGCTTATCTTAATACTGTGATAATACACCCTGTAACGATTATTGAAAATGCTTTATTTTATTTTGTCGATTAAATATTAATATTTCCTTTCGATGTAATCTCTGTTAGAAACTGTCGATGGTTAGCATTCCTATAAGAATATTTTATTTCATACCTCCAAAACCCAAAAAACAACAAGTTAAATAACACGTTTGTATGTACAATATAAAGTATATATTTTTCTATAATTTACACTCTGTAACATAAGATATTCAGCTCAATACGATCGCCCTATGGCTGTTAAGCATAACCATTGGAAATTATAATCTGCAACGCATTATTCGTACAAAATAAGGCTGTTAATAAATCAATAACTATCGATTTATCTATGTTAAATATAATTGCTTAAATATTTAACATGATGGTTATAGTGTTGTAGACTCATTATAGCAATATTAATTTAATCGGAAGAAAAGAAAGAATATCAACTAGCTAGAATCTATGAGTGTATGTTAAATATTAACACGATGTAAATGTTTCATACTTCCTCTTTTAACTGCTAAAGAGAAGAAGATTAATAAATTTATAATCTTTTTCACCACATTTAAATAAAATTCTTTTTGTTTGCATGTCATAACGACATAATCATAACAACTGTATACATGTTTAGGTAAACCAATCACTTTATATTTGTTTATAAACGTTTGTTGGCATGATTTATGTTTAATAAACGTATAAAACAGGCATATATTTGTATTTATAAAGTTTGATGGCAATCTATAAGTCTATTATACATTATAATCACTCTAAAAGATTTATTAGACAATTTAATAACTATCATAACCAACATGTATAATGAATATATGTGATGAATTAAATGTTATTTAGAATATTAATGTAAAATAATTACTACTGGAAGAGTGTCAGTGTTTGTGATTTGACAACATGGTGAATGAAAATAATATTGATTAAAAATATAAAATCATCTTTATTAAAGTTTTCTTTATGAATATTGATGACAATTACCTATTAGGTGAAAAAATACATTCTTTTTTGTTTTACGATATTTATACTCACATTTATGTAAAAAATGCGCTGTTTTTGCTTAACGATTTATCATCTTAGTGAAGGGAATCCGATTGCACTGATCCAAATAATCTGGTTGTCAATCAGTCGTCGGTTATGGCAAAATTTTTGATAATTTCGAATATATTTATCAATATTTATCTTGCGATATGTTTATCAGGTGTTTAGACCATTACATGATCAGAAATTTCAATTTGCAAAACATAGTTTAGTTAACGATCAGATTATGGTTTTTAACTCAACGACTAGGTTGTTGCTATATGTCATTAGATATCGAAAATTTTGTTATTTTAACTAAACAGTTTTCTATTTTTAATAACGGAAAATCAGCGCCATGTGGACCACCATAAATGACTTATTTGATGAGCCTATTATATTCTGATTGTCATTCCGCCAATATTGTGTTCCATTAGATTGACTAGAATAAACGTGTTCTTACACTCAAAACTAAATTTTCTTCTATAACGTGTAATGTGTTAAACTCAATTATTTGTTAACAAAAGTTAACATTTATTAAACGCGTTAATGTTTCGATACTTTTCCTTCCGACTCTCAACCGATGAATCATCACCATGTCGCTCAGTGTGCTAATGCAATCAATCATTTTTCAATATTCTCAAATATCTCGTAAAACTATTTCTTAATATGTGATTATGTGTGGCGAAGTCTTTTTGTTCAGCGCTATTTTCGTTTATAATACCAATTATAAATATTTAGTCTGCTGTTATTACCTTTACAAGGCAAATGAATGAGGATAGCAGCAACTTTTTGTTTTTCCCGAACGTTTGTTCAATTAATCCAAACGTTATGTACACCCAAACAAACTTTACTAGTGCAAAGCATCTATTGTGACTTTTGGCTCATGTTTTTTGTTTTGTTAACTTCCTCTTCTTAAAATTATTGTTTCCTTATATAGACACCAAACAAAGTATCCTCTTTAAACAAATTTCTTATTTAATAACCTTCAGTTTTTCCCTTGACTTTACATTGAAAAGATAAAAATTCAGAACCTTCTCATACTTGTAGGCATTCTAAAGGAATCAATTACGGTACCAAATATTCCTCTGATTTTTCTTTTAAATATCAATCTCCCTTCCCAAGATGAATGCCTCGTTCATGACTTTTATCACATCCCAAAACGTTGTGTTGTCAACGTTTAGGTGTGCAATTTTAGCAGCTAAAATGTTATCTGCATTGGTATACTCTCATAGGTTAAGACCAAATGATTTATTATCAAACCCGTCATTTTACACAACATGTTTGCATTTGAAATCAATATCAATCTTGTCATGATCCACATTCTCAGTGTTTACATCTACTTGACACATCCTGTTCGCATTTTTAATTGACCAATGAATCGCAACGTTGTGCAACGTAATATTTGAATGCAATCCCTTCAATATACCGTTAAAATAATCCTGATATACAATTATTTGCCTTCTGCTCTGCTTGTTCGGATTTATACGGTTATGATGCATACAGTAAAATCTCTTTCTTTCCTTAAAGTAGGATGGGATTAACAAATATAAACTGGAAGAAAAAATTATACATTCTGTCTTATACGCCCATCTGTTGCTTATGTACATTCCAAAAGAAACGTTTACTCTGGGCATAATATCTGGCGATTCTGAACTTCACGTTTAGTTCCAGAATATCAACGCTCTTCAAGTCAGAACGCGTGTAGAACTTTTTGTCATTCAGTGCTGTCTCTTTTATCTTCGTATTGTTCTTCAGGAGAAGCAGCTTTTCGTCGTATACGATACGTATATATGACTACAAAGCAGGTAAATTAACTGTGTGCTGTTTATGGGTCCCTTCCTCGTGTCCTCACTCTTCTTTTTCCTTCCGTTCCGTTCTCTTGTTGTAGCTTTCCTTGTACCTGTATGATACGCTATCATGTTGCTGTATGCCATTGTACTATTGATTCTCGTCTAATAGGCATGTTTTGTACAGACAAAGCACCAAATCATTCTTCTGTATGGTGTCTTTGATAGATCTGTTATCATTTTAACAACGCCGAATTTTTTACGGGTGAACCAATCGGTAGAGTAGTTGAGACAATCTTTTCTTGTTTCAATCTACCTGACCACAATTTTGATTTGGAAAATTTGTGGGGATTTTGCTAACATGTGTGATCACCACTAATAATTCAGCAAACTATTCGTTTGCAATCTTTACTGCACCAGCACTTTTATTTCTTGCATTTCCTACTGATTTCTGAATTTAAGGAGATAATTCTATTTTTTATACGAATGAGTTAACTCATACCAGCATTTGTAAACACATCATTCTGACTCAAAAGGCCACACGGCCTTGAGTTTGCTTTTTTGCCGCTTGACGGTCTGAATGCAGTCCACTAATGTTATCTTGTATATATTTCACCGAGCATGGCTAGCACATCGAATTATTGCTTGCACACGGCAAATTTCCATCACCAAACATCCTCTTTTTGAAAATTTCTCCTGTGTGCGTTTTTAGTTGAATCTAATCAACTTCTGTCTATTCTACCGTATTCATCTTTGATCTGATTATGATGCCTTCGAATCATAAGCATTCGCAATTCTACTGAATGAAGTATCAACTACCACGTTGCTAAATCCAAAAGGTCTCATTTGGAGGATTTCGCTTTTGCTTTCCATGATTTTATTCTCGTTTCTCGGTATTTTTTTCAGCAGAACGCACTTAATAAATCATTACTGGATTGCTTTGAAAACTCTTGAGAATAACACTTCAAGCTCTTGTGAACTTTCTCCAACAGAACAAACAACCAAGAAATTAAGATAGGTGTCAAATTACTGTATATAATCTCTCGTTACTCGTCTCATAGTACTCCTCTATTGTGAATGAAAGGCCTGCCATTTTCAGTAATTTGAATTTTACTATCCATAAAACCACGTTATGGATACTCCGTAGATCCCTCGGGTTTTTTATCACGTACACGACCGTGCTTTTCCTGTTAAAAGTTTTAACTTCGAATGAGCCGTCAAACTTCAATGAGAAGATAAACGAATGTTATATAAGCGCAAACTTCTTCTGCAATGCCTGCTTTCCCTGTTCTTACCCTCCACCTCTTTGAATGGTTTATACTCTAGGTTAAGCACTTTTGCTTTATCCTCCAAAGTCTTGCTAGCTACAATAAGAATCATTCCTTCTTTCTATTTTGGATATGGCAGTATCAATATTTTTTTCCAAATGACCTGTCCTTAGTAAGGTTATATCTCTTTATGGACATCTATACCTCAATTGGTTCGTTCTTGCTCCTCATATATCTCAAATTGTACGGATGTATGTGATACAATGTATGTGTTCAGAAAACTTGAGTTAAAGAAAAGGCACATATCTCATCTCGTGCTTCCTGATATGCAGACTATTTAATATCCTCTGCCGTATGAGCCTAACAAGACGTAAAACATGTCCAGCCATCTTAGTCAAAGATTCTATTAGTCAATTTTTAGTGAAATCAAAAACCACATCTTGGTCATAAAGGGAGTCTTCATTCGGATAGACATTATTCTTATTTATTATTTGCTTGGCAGCTTTTTTTTTCCAATTTAATTTCGATGTTTTTATTTTTTTGGATAGAATTTCGATACATGGTTTTTTAGTAATATTACATCGAATAATATATCTTATAACTCAGAGTTGCATATAATATTTTTCGGTTTAATCGACGAATCCTGACAAAAAATTATTTAGTTCATGATTCATTCTCTTCTAGAGTGTAACATCTGAAAAAACTGATCAATCTTCCAAAGAATGTTTTTTTTCCCTTGTCGATCTTTTGATTATTCATGTAATGGGCAACAACGTCCTTTAGGACTTTGTTGCTTTTCATCAACCTGTTATTTTTTGTTTCAAGGTCACAGACTTTGCTTTCGTATTTCGATATAATCTCCAAGTTGTGTAGGTATACAAACCACATTTGTTCTGGAAACGTATCTCCTTTTAAGCTGACACCGGGCGCAATGGTACTCTGTATACATCTTACAGCGGTTGTAATCGCAGATTCCATTCTAGCATCGGTTCTTCCATGAACATTCTCTGCTCGGCGTTCATTTTCTATATCTAAAACAGTTCGAC
>JH994042.1:5359-17062 GCA_000316135.1 Trachipleistophora hominis | reverse complement strand
TGATATGCCATTGACATCGTTAATTTGTATGATATATCAATCACCTCAGTATGATCAACTGTTATGATGATTGCCACGAGGCTTATCACTGTAATGGTTGTCATTGGTAGTTTAAAATCGCTCGTTTATAGCATATTTAGTAATTAACGTACACTACTGGTGACATTTTGCTTGAAGTAACGTTAAAAATAGTTTATGAACTATTAAACATTGTTGTGTATGTTAATATTTGATTCTTACTAGCTGAACATAACGATCTTAAGTAAAAGAATGCAATAAAGGTGATCTCGTGCTGTAAAGTTCATATTTTGAAATGACTCCTAACATTATCATAGTGTAGCATGTAAAACGAACTGGTAACATAATGTAAGATTTTTACATTTCACAGGGCGCAAAAAACGATTGCTTTCCATGAACTAACAGTCATCATGGCCACGGTTGGCGATCAACGCGCCAGGAGAATTCGTTCATTTTTTTTGTTTGTAATTCTCTTTCATTAATACCTCACATTTCCTCACACACCAAACAAACGGAGAATTCGTTTAGTGTTGGCCAATTATAAATGATAATTAAAGAAAATTAAAAGCAAAACAGGATAATTGCACCTATTCTTGGCTTTAACACTTGTTATTAATTTATATTAGATAAATACGATAAACTACAATTGTTTGGTACGCCTACGTTATAATACACGTATACTTTACAAAATCAAAAACTTTTACTAAATTTTTTTCAGACAAACACCGTCTAATACGCATTTATACCTTACGTGAGGATGTGTGCACGAAATTCCATGTAGCAACGATCAATTTTTTGGTAAGTAGTAGAACGATGAGATATTGCACATAAGCAAAAAACTCCGTGCTCAAAAACACGTTACATCCCAAAAATATAAGAAACATCGACAGATTGTCATCCATAACACACACAAAATCGTATCTCCTGTACAACACGTAGTTAAAAAGTATAACACACACAATAACACAAAATTTGAGAAGATCAGCAACATTGACACTCAAATCCACATTAAGCCTTGATACACGATCGGGAGCCCGTGTTTTTTCGTTAGCCATTCGCAGCATGTTTTCGCTGTCCTGTACCATTTTATAGTACGCGTGGTTCGTGCATTCAGTGATCATAAACGTTTGTCGTGTGATTTTGCTCTCGTTACTTCCGTTGAGCATGCCGTCTGATCGGATGCCGAGCATCAAATTTGTGTTCGCGTTCTTTAATCTGAAAAATTCGCGGGCACGGATGTATTCATTGTTTTTGTCTGTACTGGATATCCGCCACAAGCTGAAACCTTGGTCATTGCTGTCTCTCATTTCAATTTTATAGAATTTTTGGTCGACCTTGTCCGTTGTAGAGGAAATAAATTTCGATGTTTCAATATGTTTGAGCCGAATCAACTCGTTTTGCCGGATGAACGAGTCTGGATTATTGTTGTGCTTTTGCTTCCCTTTATCGTTCTTCTGAATCTTCCGTTTCTTTTCTTCTTCATCTTTATTGTGTTGCCGTTCAGTGTTTTGTTTTTCGTTGTTATGTTTATTTTCAACTTTAACTGCCTTTTCTTTGTCATTTTCGCTAGCATCAACTGCTATTTTACCCGTCAAATCATCTTTTTCGCTTCGTATCGTGCCAGCAATTCCCTTTACAAAGTCCTTTATATCATTATTTTGCTCGTTATCGGAGCGCGTGTTATTTGTCTCGTCAATCTTATAATTACTCGTTTCCCGTTCTTCCTCCTTTATCTCTGCGGGTTCGTCATCTTCCTCGTGCACTTTGATAATTTCATATTTACCCTCTAACATGTCACCATGTTGATTTCTTATCTGCACTACCGCTCGATCAATCACATACATGTCAGTTTCTTCAAATTGTTCTTTACTAAGCCAATATCTTACTGCATAGATTATCACAGGCATAACTACAACAGTCAAGGATAAAAATTGTATTTTTTTCCTATTGAGGTAATTTTCAATAACTTTGTGTGCTGTCATAACAATTACCGGTATTATGAACATGAACCTATGCAGCACAAGAAAGCTTTGAGCGAGAACAGCAACTCCTCTCTCTTCCAAAATGAACATTAAAAGCGCCAACGCAAAATATATTTGGAGATGCGACACTTTCTGTTGGTATAAGAATATACAAATTATAGGTATGCCTGTTACTTTCATAGTGAGTGAGAGTAAGACATTGTGTAATAAGTAGGTTGATATAGGATAATATTCTCTGAAAATAACTGTTTTCACACAGGGTACTGCCAACACCATCGCGTTATTTATGATCGATGTTCTTTCATGATATACATAGAAATGTTCTTTTAAAATACCATACTGTGTCAGAAAAAAGGCCCGAATATGATACAACGTTCTATATAGATAGCTGCCTCTCTTTAACTTCTTATTGTTATCCACATTCGTATTAATCTTTCGAGTGCAATTTGCTGGCTCGTTATCAATAACATGCTTATCGTTTCGTAAAATACCGGCCTTAGTATCATTTTTCCGTAATTTGTTAATTTTTACTTCTACTAGGCTATTAAACAGCAGAATAAAAACAATATCTTTCATTAACCACGCGATAAATTCGATAGCCATTACTATTCGAGTGCGAGGTTTAATCTCGTTTCTTCCCCTAGAACCTTTAGTGTCGGGATCGGGCGTTTTAATGGCGTGTTTTTTTGATGAAGTACACACAGTTCGCCGTTTAACACAATTCATGATACATAAATAAACAAATCGTTTTATACATGGATTGTTTATTTTTGAATGTTTACTTGGTCGCAACAAGTTAGGAAACATTAAAGCGGTTTACACACACGTTAACGATAATTATGTCGGAGAGCACAAGTCAAATTGATTAAATATATTCCGGTGAACATACGAAAAGAAGCAGCCGATTAAACCTAAATTTGAGATGCTTTGCTTTTTATCAACTTAATTTATCAGTGTTGAATAATTAACATTTTTGACGGGTTAAATAAGCACGAGATTCAATATATCTATTTAATATAAAATAAAAAATAAAACAAAAATATGCCATTTTATGTGTGAATTGTTAAATGTACACACGTATAAAGAAGTACATTTGAGATGCTAACTATGTTGTAGATGACAACGCATTAAACATTGAAAAAAGTTAAATAATAGTACAATTCATATACGTATGATAAAACTGAAACGTTTGTGCAGTAAACGCTATTGCACATGGAAGCATTGGTAGGCTGTTCTATATTTGGTTATAATAAATGATAGATGACACTTAAAAACATTACATATAAAATGAATCTGCGTATATATGACATAAACTAAATTACAGTGATCTCGTTAGTAGGTATGGCCTTATAGGAAGGATGTATTAATTAGCCTTATTGCCGTGGTCGACTGCTTCCTCGCAAGGGGACCCTCCTGAAGTGCATCTCGTGGATAGTAATGGTATCCGTATTGTGGCAAATAATTTACCATTTGATAGCTGACATATTAATTTTATGATCGTTGTTATCGATTGATGCTTCACATTGCTATGTTCATTCGCTTGAACTATGGTTCCCAAGAACTTCACAATGATTATAATGGTGGCTGGGTGTCGTTATAGTTACCTCCTCTTCAACCATATAATTTTTTCCATTTCCTTTTATAGCTCGGTTGACGTCAATGACAGAATTTGCTGTCGAGTAAGCGCAAAATGTTGCAATATATTTATATTAAAGTTTTTACTCAATATAAAAGTGAGAAATATATTTCTTCTTACCATTAAGCTAAATTTATTTCCGTTTCAAAACGCTAGATTATTCATTTTTAACATTTAGTTAAAGTAACGTTTAACCTTTATTTTTTTGCGCAAAACCTTGTTAATTAAATACTAGATTTCTTTCATCATACTTAAACAAACACACTTGGTGTACTGAGCGCTGATCGTAGAGTTGACGATATTAGTCCATAAACATAAATCATACTTTTTCTAGGTGGTTAATGATAACAGCCCAAGTTTTTTTTGTGAATTAAAAACACGTGTATCCCTCGCTAGCGTTGTTTATTTCTTCTTAATACCTACTTTTATCCATGCTTTCCATGACATCTAATGATTTATCCTACTACAATCATATGCTTATTTCCATAAGCCTACCGTTTTATTATAATAATACGTTTACGAAATAAATTTTCCTATAGTATTAGTATTTTTTATAAATATAAATCTTTTTATTATCCAACGCTAAATTAAGAGAGCGAATACCATTATTATCGAATTTAAATACGATGATAAAACATATCAAAATTCAGCCAAATATTTTTCTTGTTCATATGCTACATTCTATTAGGTAGGTAAAAAGACAAAATATTATCAATAGATGTGATTTAAGTTACTTTAAGAACTTATAATAGTAGTTAAAATAGCTATTCATTAATTTATACCATTCATAAGAGCTTTTATTTTTTCTTTGAACCATGTGAGCATTCACAAGTTGAATCTAAACGAATTCTAATTATGAATCAACTAATCTGTTTTACTGTCTGCATCAACAATAAAATATATATGCAATCTAACATTATTGTCATAATGCGTTATGTTGTGATAGTTTAAATTAAAACATACTTCCTGGTCTGGATCATTGATGTTAAAAAAAACAACTCCAAACATTGAAGTGCGTAATAAATAATCCTATGAACCAAAAACCCGTGGTAAATGTTGGTCCCAATTGTTCATAAGTATATAAGTAGTTTTAGTTCAGTGAAAACAAAGGATGAGAATACCTTTTAAAAAGTGCAATAAGCAATTAAGTACAAAAAGTTTTAGGCTATACTAGGCGCTTATTTCATATGTACATAAAAAATTACTCAAAAGTTAAATGTTTTTTTCAAAGAATCTTATTTAATAAATTATTTAACATTCACCCGGCGAGTTAAATAATAATTATGAAACGAAAAATTTGATACTACAAGTACATTCAATTTACTGATATATCACGTGAATAAATCGCTATCTTATTATTAATTCAATTATCTACTACAACTAGCCTAATAAAAATCTCTGATTCAAAAAGCACAATCTATCATTCGATTATTATCTAAACAATTGTAAATTTGGTTTTTGAGCAGCAGATAATTTCAAATAAATTGTCCGCGAAACATTATAACATATATACAAGCCAATACTAAAATTTTATGCATACTAATCAAAAGTTATTTAGAAAGTAGAGGTCAACATATTCATATATCCGAATAGGTTCAGGTTATAAATTAAAAACTTCGCAAATCTAGCGTTATCACAGAATGATTCACGTGGGTATTCATTAAGTTTAAAATATTCGAACCGATAGTAACAGCTGCGCATCTTGGACAGATTGTGAATATCTGGACGTTATCACAGAAAGTTTATAACATACGATAAACCAATAAGGCCACGGTTAACGTATAACAATAAGAAACTTTGTTTTTTGTTGTAGACAAGTAAAAATTTTGATTAGTTGTACTTTAAAGAAAGATTTTTCAAATGTTGCATGGAATGACGATACATATGCAAGAAATGCCAACAATTGTGTATAAATGTTACTAAAAGCTCATTATATTAAAATTTAATTCGTTTTATTCTGGCATTATCATTCATTGTGACTTATTAGTTACCTAATATTTCCGTTTTTGTAAAATAATTTTATAGAGGTTGCTCGCTTAATTCAAGATGCTTACGGATGTTTCAAGTGGTATTCAGAGAAATATTGCTATTCACGTTGATTAACTTTGTGATTAGTCTCACTGGATGATTTAACGTACATAAACTCGCTTTCTTGGCTATATATCTATTAATATTCGTCAAACCAACTCTAATTCGTGAACCAAAGATCGCAAGGCAACGATCGGTGCTCAGTGCGCTAAGAAAGTTTGTTTGGTATGCGAGGAAATTTGAGATGTTAATTAAATTGACTTCCAACGAAAAAAATCAACTCCAATACATTTTGAGAAATAGACTTAATAAATAATGGAGGTATAGAGAATGTTTAATACAAATAAAATGATTCTTTCATATTATACAGTTTATATAAGCTATTAAAAAGTTTAATTATCATTATCCACGGAGAACAATTCAGGTAAGATTATCCAGAATATTTGACAATTAAAATGATGATCATAAATCGTGGTCATTGTTGATAAACAATTGCAATAAGGTAAAAGGAGTTTTATTACCGATTACAGAATTGATTGCATGAACTAATTCATTTACTGAATGAATTCTACGGTCTCAATAAATCAATCAATTGTATTATTAATTCTAAAAAAGTATAGAATTACAACTAGATCGGTACTTCAAAAGAACAAATATTTCACAAACCGTGGCTGAAATATCATGCCATTTAAACAATAATATGTGTGAAAATTTGTAGCAAGCAATTTACTATTTGAAATCACCTAGATTAAATAAATTATTTATTGACTTAGCCATGAGGATGTATAGGTAATGTAACATACAATTCATAAAAATAGTATAGTAAGTAAATTTAAGGACTTAATAAATAATACCTTGGGTCATCCATGAGCTAATTCCGATTTTAATACCTGAATAATAGACACATCTTTATTGCAAAAATTGACGTGATACATATGTTTAAGGCAAAAATATGTTTCAACATGTTTAACAATCTAAATACAAACAAATAACGGTAATTTTTCTTTGAAACTTAAACATTTGCATTAAACAGTTTACAATTTTGTACAATTGGTGAACAATTTAATTTATAACGATTGATTTGTTTATAGAAGCCGTGACAAGTGATAAAAATGTGGGAAATCTAGAATTAAATAGACAAATAAAGCAAAGTAATTAACAATTGTAAAATATAATCAATTAATGAGTAATGCCGGCCAAAAATAGTTGATGAATACAATAGATCCAGTTGATTTTGTAGAATTTCTAATTTTAAAGAATATATTAGGAGCTGTAAGCGTTTGATTTATTTGGAATCGCCAATCTATCAATATGATAGATTAATTTAACACGTAAATAATTTGCAGTATATCATTTAATTAATCAATTAAAAAGTATTTATATGTTTAGAAACATGTCAGCTATGTTTATTCCGTTAGCATTCTTCACAATATTACTTACAACTGCATGTAACATTTCAAGTGAAGCAAGTATCGAAGCAGCATCTGTTAAGATAACAGATAGTAACACTTCTACAACTGAAAAAAATAAGGGAGAACAAGAGGAAAACCAAACTACCGTTTCCAGCGAAGCTCACGATGAAGATAAATGCAGCGGATTTATGACCTGCGATGGAACTGTGGGTTGTAATGCACTAAGCTATGCTGATGACGATGATGATGCTAGCAGCACCGGTGACATGTATGTCATTAGCTATGGAAACGACGAACTCTATAAAGGAGATACAGAATTTGATATGGATGCGTTTTTAAATGAATTAGAACACTTTCCATTCAACAAAGTAGTTGACAAAGGTCTTGAGAAGAAAAACGATGAGAAACAGGATGTGGAAAAACATGATTTACAATCACAGGTTGAAGGTGAAACCGAGTCCAATAAAAACTTTGAGAGCAACAATGCACCACAGAAATATTTTAAAAGTAAGGCTGTTCAAGGACATGAAGAGGCACTTATACATGAGGTCGTCACTAAACCAGAGGAACAACCGGAAAATGTTGTAGAAAAAGCACAAGAGAGCGAATCAAAGGAAAAAAATACAACCGAAACCAATATAAAACATGAAGAAGCGCAAGAATCAAATGATAAACATGGTGTAATTGCCGAGTCTAAAGAGGCACAGCCTGAGTCAGAGGCCAAAACAGTGCCTGAACATGATGTTAAACAAACATCAGAAAAGGAAACTGCTGCAGATGAAGAGCATAAGCCTACCCTTGAAGTGAATCCAGCAACAGAACCACAAGAAAAACAATCTGATAAACAAGTGACTCACAATGCTGAATCCCCGGCATCAGGTAGCAATAATGTAGTTCTTCCTATGCCAGAGATCGTTGATAACAATGTTGAAGCCAAAACTGCAGATTCTAAACTGGTTATTACACCTGAACTGACAAGTAGAATAGTTCTTGGGATCTATAATAGCTCGGAAGAGATGAAAAAATTCGGCCAACGACTCGAAAAAAAGGACAAACAATATACTGAGAAAGCCATGACATTGTTAAACACTTTTCTGAGAGGATTGGAGGAACTCGAAGATGAAGCACAAAGCACTGTGTAATTCACTTCATTTAAATAAAAAGTTGTTCGTAATTTGTGTATGAAATTAGTATCAGGGTTTTAAACTTGTTGGGCCGATACATGTTGCAACATAAGGGGTATTTATTTAAGTGATTAAATCGAGGAGGTTGGCTCCGGGCCAACAAAACTAATTGTTTTTTATGTTATAGCAAAATAATTTCTGTTTTTTATTTGTTAGTCTAACAAAACATAAAGGTTGTAAACATGCTTACCACCTGCGCAGTGTGGAACGCTGAGTATGAGATGAGACTAGGATGTCACACACTGGTAATATGGTAGATTCTTTGATAATACGGGCTCACAAGAATGGAATCGTGTAATGAGCTAAAAGAAAATAGTATAATATGGGAGTCAAAAGATAGATATTTGCAGCAATACCACTGTTTTTAGAGCCCAAGGTTCGGCGGACCTCTACGCAGTCTCGGGTGGAAATGCGCATTTTAATCGAGCTGCACAGCTGATGTTGTCCATCAGATTTCTGACTTTGGTGGACGGTTTGATTCATATTTTACCTTTGAAATTTGTTTTGCGAGCGAATAGTCACGGATCAACTCTCTTATTGTTATTAGTAGTAATAGGCGAGCACTTTCATAGTAGCTAATTTTAAGGATGTAAAAGATGGGCTGAGTACAGAACAATGTTTCTTTACTGGTTGGAAGATCACCGGGAACACATATTTAATGAAACTTTCGAAAAGAAAAATTCCTCGGTGTACTCCTGCGAAGGGGGTGTCACGCAAGCTGTGACTTGTGTGTTGAGGTCGCTGTTGCAGCATACCTTTTTGTCGTTATGTGGATGCAAAAAGGATGTGATTTTAATGATGATAATAAAGTGGAAGATTAATCACCGGGTTTTTAAATAAAGTTCATTCAATCCAAAACAAAGATATACTGATTAATCCGTTTTTTAAGCCCGGGGTAGTAACAATCTCCACGTAATCCCGTATGGAAACGTGCAGCTTGTTGGTGGCTGTACGGCTCAGGATTGCTGGCAACGCAAGCTTCCGGCGCCGTCGAAAATAAAAACCCCTACAACGCGAGCACAGCATCCTCATATAAAGAATGGAATGGCACTAAGTGCCACGAGCTATTCTACCGACTAAGGATAGCCAACAAGCTTGCTTTGCAGGCACGAACCGCTTTATGCGGTTGAGAAATGACACACCTACGTGTCATACTGAGAGTTGAGGCGGATAGGCCGTGATGATGGACAGTCATATGTGGAAAGAAGATCTGGTGCTAAGGTCAAAAGTATGAGGCCTTGTGTGAAATGTGAATTTATTTCAAAATGTGCATACCTCAAGGCAGGAGTAGCTTGGGACGTCCCGAGGAGGAGAGTGGTTTGTATGGTGTCAGCATAGGGTCGAAGTCCCTGTCGCGTTCGCAATATCACTTCCTTTGCGTCCCTGGTTCACCGAACAAAACTGCGGTTTTGACCATGTGGGACATGTTTGTTTGGTGAGATTTGATGTTACCTCTGGAACCAAAGACCGGTGGTTATGGTTGAGTCCTAACGGGCACGAAGAGAGAATTGTTGTTTTTTTCGATGGCAATGAGGAGATAGGAGATAATTGATCTGACTAATGAATAAGGTGGAAGGTAAGTCACCGGATTTTTTAGGTAAAACTTTTTTAATGGAAAAAAAATCCGTTTTTTAAATTATATAAAACAAAAAGTTAATTAATGCACATCTAATGCAATTTAATTTATTTGGCCCAATTCCAGTTTTACTAAAGCATATTTTGTCGTTTCATTTTTCTGTGTGGGCTAAAGATTAGTTGTGGCCATTAACAACATTTTCGTTAAATATATTTCTTAAGTATTTGCTTTTCTTTACATTTCTCAAATTAAATATACTTTTGTGATCCACTTGAACCAATAATAACAGCAGACCTTTGTTTCATGGCGGAAATAGTGCGCCAGTTCATACAATACTTTACTGCATCCTACCAGTAGCAACAGAGTGTGCTGCAACCGCAGCAATTACCTTAACACACAAGTGATGGCTTACATAACACCTTACTCAAAAGATTTTACGAGGAACTCTATCGTCCGAGCATTTTCATCAAGGGTCATTCTTGGTAACCTTTCATCCAGCCACGTACCATGAACCAAAGGCTAAACAGGCCATGGTAGGTGCTAACGCATCAGGAAGAGTATGTTAAATGGATCTTGGGATGAATGATAAAAATTAGTTAAACATGCTTCTTCAAAAAAAATCCTGCCAAAAAACTTTGTTACGTGTTCGTTCCATATTTCACATCTTCATAGGAAATGCTAGGCGATTTTATACTTTTTCTTTCCACAAAATAGGAGTCTCCTCGTAAATCTAGCGATTATACCGTATCCGATCAGGCACACGAACATGCCGATGCTCATCTTAAATTCAGTTAATCCGTTGTAAATCACCGGATTTACGACAACAGCCTTCCATGACGGTAAAAGTAACCAAATTTACATATCAGTGATTGCTCATCACATATCTACGGCATGCTATTTTCCCGCAATACTCGGATTCAGTAATTCAAACTACTTTCGATTGCGTGACAGATATATCACAGTATAACAGATGGTGCTGTCAACCCTCCGTTCTGATGATCTAAGTAGCTCCTAGACATTTATCGTTGTGTTATTACTTGTTCTTCAATGAGACCTTCATTTAAGGAAAGTGCATGTCTTCAATTCCATATCCCGTATAGCCACCCAATCAACGAGCAATATCAGACAGACAACTTTCCCGCAATAATTAGAACTACAGAATGAACAAGAAATTCAAATCAAGCATCATACCGAATCTGTCGGCTAATTTTCATTAAAAAATAAAACTAAACTATCTGATAAATATACACGTTGAACTACTTCATAAGAATGGTATTTTCTAGAACTGAAGTACAATTAAATCCGCTTGTTATATAAGAATAGTATTACTAACTACAAACGGATTGATATCCGTATCAGTAGGTGTAACTAAACATATTATACTACCTAAACTTTAACAATTAGCTAAATCACCAAAGATCTTTATTCAATAACTTGAAGCGTTTTTGGATCAAAGAATATTAAATTATTTGAATGAATAAATGTAATACATCCAAGAAATTTAAAGTCGATATAAAATTTAAGCTCATTCATGAAACCAATCATTCCATTTTTATTCAGTATAATTTCATTCCTATGAGCTCTATCAAAACCACTGCATCGAACAAGCAATTCGCGTATTTTTATCTTTTCCACTGGCATTCGAGAATTATCTTTAATTGATGGGGAATATTGTATTTCAAGTACTTCAAGACAAGGCATCAGAACAGAAAGTGAACGCACATTGTGTAAAAACTCCGCTTCTACTCTTAAAACTTTTAGATTCTTATACTGTACCACAATAATTGATGGTTTTATCACATACCTTGTCGTCCAGTTTGTTTTGTTGATGAATAAACCTGTTATATCTAAGAATTCTAGACTCAAA
>JH994041.1:46890-61220 GCA_000316135.1 Trachipleistophora hominis | reverse complement strand
AATTAAATACTTTTTTACTAAAAGAAATAGAACGTTAAAATTGTAACTAAAGTGGCAAACATGTTTAATAAGAATTTTGAAAGGTATTCAGCAGAATATGCTCACAGCATGGCGTTGATGATGCTATACCGGCATAAACATGCAATCGCACTGATCATATATTTTAATTTATCATATATTGTCTGTATTTTAACCGGGTTTTTTCTTTTCGTAATCAACGACCAATCATAGAAATCTTGATTTATTAATAAAACTAGTCGATATCTTTGACGTTTATGTCTTAGAATTAGTTATATATTTGTATATATTATATAAAGTATAGTTATTTAATTAATAGATGATCGGAATGTATTACTGTATGTGATCTTCGTGGATGCCAATAAAGGTTCAATAAACATTAGCTGATGCTAATGCATCAGAAAGGTTGACATTAGATTGTAAGCGAGTTTCTCAGTAGATAACGTGGTATGAACAAAAGATTCTGTTGGTTTTAGAGAAATAAAGGATAATCTTATTTAGTTATGTTTAAGATGATAAAACAACAGCAACTAATTACTAATTCATACAGATAAAAGCTTGGTGCATTCCGGTTTGATCCAAATTGCTCTTTTAACTAGGAAAGCATGTTCTAGTGCCCTGAATGAAAAATATATTACCATTAACAAAATAAAAGATGCTGATGTACTAGGTTTAATTACCTTTTCTATTTAACAAGAATATTGTAGGCATTCACTTTCTACCGTAGTCTCCGAGGTAGAACTCCATACCTAACAAACAAATGAACAGGCCATATATCACGAAGAGGGTGTATGCAAGTTCAATCTCCAGTTTTCTATTCCTTATTTCGTAATTAAACGATATGATAAAAAGCGCTATGGGGACGAACACGATTGGAAACACTGTAAACATGGCATTACGCACACTGTGAAGAACTATCGTTCCATTCGATAGCGTAAAATACGACAGCAGCAGGCCAAAATTGAACAGAATGTTGTGTATCGGGCTGGTCATCGAGCTGGATACCGCCGTTTTCACCAAACCTTTCCTAGCGGCGATACTGTTTGTGACCAGGTCTGCGAAAGAATTGCCGAATGCAAGAAATACCAAGGATGAGAGTTCTTTAGACATGTTGAACCGCTCGCTCACCATTTCTATTTGATTTACGATCGTATCAGACGTAAAAAATATCCATAAAATTGCGATAAACATGCTATAGCAGTTCATAATCATTTTGTTGGGCGTGATGGTATCAAAGAAGTAAAGAACAGCACTCAGCAGAAGAAGAACCGGCACCGCAATGAAAAACACTTTTTTTGAGAGGCATCCGAGAAGGTAACTGAACACAATGAAATTTGCGAATACGGAACACAAGTAGAGTGCCAAAGGTGTACTGGTAGCTTTTTGGTTGATCAAAGAGATATCAAACAATTTTCTGAGCGGATACAAACACCAGTGTACCACCTTCCTGTACTTGTTACTACCAACGGCGTGTTGTACAGTTTCAATCTCTTCGGTATCGTTTCGGTTGTTCACCACGGAGTGAACAAGGAAAACAGCATAGGTGCCGACCATGAAGAGCGCAATGAATATATTTACAGCCTCTCGTATGAGAATACATGTGAGCAAGGAGTAGGACAAGAATAGGAACATAATATTCTTGTAGAACAGGCTGTTCTTGATTTCAACAGTTTTAGACTTGAAGAGAATGGCTGATCCAAGAACTACAGTTATGATAAACAGCATTCCGCCGATTGAACAGTATATCGCACATAGAAGGTCCTTCTGTCCACAGAGGAAGCCTGTGATTAGTTCGGGAAGGCCGTTTCCAATGTTTAAAAAAATTATGGCCACGAGCTCAGATTGCAGCTTCGTCTGCTTGACAGCGTTATCGAGATACTGCATCAGATACTCGTCTACAAGGAGGTACCCGCTGAACAGCATGAACATATTGAGCACAAGCACGGCAGCATAGTTGAACGGTACTGGAAGATCGTAGAACGTGTTGATAATCCCCATACAAAAGGGTGTTTGTTTATTTTGTTTATGTTCACTCCGCTTGTGATCACTCGGCCGAATAGAAACTGCGTGTCTGCGCTAAAATAAACTTCCTCACTCCGATAATTATTGTAAAAGAAAGGAAATTATTTATTTTGTTTTTCAATTTACAGGTCCAATTTATCACCTCATAAATTGCAGTGCTTTCGTGCACTGAAATATCAAACAATTAGATGAGGTAACGAATGGTAAAAATGATTACAATTAAATTATAGACAGTCCTGTACTAACAACTTAAGCATGCACGTAATGTTTGAACGACAAATAAAATCGGATCGTGTGCGTTTCTTCTTCTCTAGGCATTTTGATATCTTTTGACTAATAATCAACGAAATTATTGTTTCACATTTTTAAAACACTTAAAAGACGAAGAAAATGATTTTTTATGAGCAGTATAAATATCTCGGACATAGAAGAAAACTTAGGACTGAAAATAATATTTATATTAGCGCTCACGAGCACATTTCTGGGCATTTATATCACGACATACGATATATTTGTTAAACAGAAGACGAGCGATAATAGAGTGCTTGAAATCATCACGTTCTCGGTTGATGATTTCTAAGAATACCACGCAAAACGTCTCGGAAAGCTTTTCTAGATGAACGATAGAAAATGATTATAACGTACTTTGGGACAACAAACTTTAGATGAAGTTTAGAATGAATATTAAATCATTTATTATTCTTTATGGTTGTTGAAACATCAAGTTCATCTTTGTCAACGGGGATAACCGCAGAATACAGGCATTTCCAAGAAAAATTTATCTCTATTGGTATGACCAAGATAAGATTTATCATTTTTTTTTAATATTTTACAACGCTGATTAGCGGTGCTTAAAGCAGTTTATTAGCACATTCAGTGGCGCCATTTCTCGCGCTAAAATGCACAAACACTAATAAACTGGTTATTAACATATAATATACTCTTTCTGGGACGTATTTAGCATAGTTTCTTTATGTTACGCATGTAATAACTTATAAACAAGAATATCTTGTACTTCTATCTTCATAGCCTCTGTGAATAAGAGATGTATTGAAACAATAAAAATTACAAGGTTCAACGTGCACGACTTCTAACTGAAATATCGAAAGAGGTATTTGCCTTCTGCAATACTTAAGATAAATACAATAACACAAGAAACACGTCACACAGCGAAAGGATGAACAAGGAACGGATCGCTTAAAATCTAAAACAAAACATTTCCTAAATAGATTAGTTTGTCATGTACTATCGCTTGAAGCAAAAATTATTCCTCCTCACTGAATAAATTTTAAACGATTGGTGCTGTTTTTGAACTCAACCGCTTAAAGCGAATAGCATACGCACGTATTAACAGGTCAATTTTTTAAAAATCGATTTTATTCTCTCACAAGCCTTTTCTATCGCACACACTCATTAATTCATGAAAATAGGCGATAAAACACAAATATATGCCACAACCAACCATAAACACCTGCCATAGCACACTCATCCTTTATTTATGTCTATGAACGCATCCTCTTCTCCATCCATGTTGAGCGCCTGAAGGATATAAGACCATGCCGGATCAACACCTATATCACATTCCAACTCTTTATATAGTTCGCTGGGGCGTGGTATACTCGTTGTTCGTTTCTGGATTGATCTTGGAACGTTAATATCGGCAAGCGTTAGCAAATTGTTAAGTTTCTCGTTTTTAAAGAGCTCGCATCCCCTTGATTTATATTCACCGTCTTTTTTTTTGTTCTGATGAGACGGTGGACTACAGCTCACTACCTGCGGTCTTAGAATGTTATCTTCAACATTGAGAACCTGCGCATACTCATCGGCACGCTTCTTGTAATCGCTAAACTCCTTCCTGAACGTTGGTATGCATACAACGTTATTGTGCTTCTGTGATATGCTCACCACCATGTTAGGCGAATTCAGAATCTGAAGCGTTCTCAGCACGCTGTGCTTCTTACAGAACTCCGATATCTCAACCTTGTACACGTCATAAAACACCTTCTCTAAATCATCGATCGGCACACTCGTTTTCATCGCAAACATGTTTATTATCATGATTTCGAGGTGAAGAAGTCCCAATTCGTCGTTCTTCTTCACATTCTTGTAGTGCATTTCTAACCGCTTTCGTGTCAGTTCTGTTGCTGCTTTATCCCTTCTCATAACGAACAACGTTTTGTAGTTAAGCAGTGCAAAGCTGTCATCACAGCACGTGAGAAAATTTGTCAGCGTTTTGTGCCCGTGATACTTTCCCTTCCGGCATGGCCCTTTCTTGTAATCAAACATTGTTGTGTGTCTCTCACAGTACAACATGTTGAGAGACATAACAGGTACAACGATGCCGTCACCGAAACATTCTCTTATTTTATCCTTGAGCTCTGTATATGTGTTTATGTCGTTGTTCGTCGTCATATTTGCCGGTTTGTTCCGGTTTTTACCCGATTTTGCATTTTGCTTGCTTATGTTGTTTGAAAGTGCTGTTCTAGCAACTGTTTTGTTCGATGGCACGTAATCCTCCTCATCTGTTGAGATACTGAGCGATTCTTCGTTTTCCATGCTTCCAAGAGGGGCACGAGCTGAGATATTTGTGTATTTTCTTGTTTTTCGGCTCTTATCGCATCATTTTGACACAATCAACCATGTGGATGTATTAAATGGCGTAGTAGTGATAAATTATTTCAATGAACCAACGGTCGTTGAGACCATGATCGGCGTTCAGCACGCCAGGAGAGGTAGTTTAGGTGTGTGGGTAGTATTAAGAATTAATTAAACGATCTTTCGAACAAAAGAAGTGGTAAATGATTTTGCTCGGACCGAGCAATTTTATGACCATGACCGTCGAAACTTTCAATTTGATATTGATACAAACAAAATTTACAACAATGTTAACGGTGAATACACAAAAAATGAAAAATAGTGCGTGTCAAGGATTGGAGAAACACATACTTCTTTGTAAAACGCTACGGGTTCATTAGAACAGAATTTAAATGGTTTAACAGACGATGATATTTCATTATGATAACGTATAAACGATGTAGTTATACCCATTGTACATCAGCAGTAAACATTTTTTTGACTTTATGGATGTTAAATGAACAGTTTTGTTTAGAGAAACGAGCAGATTGTAAGGCCTCCTTTTCGTCAGGTGTTCCTATTACACAAAGTTTATCCTATTTATTCCTATACACTGCAAGTACACAGAAACGTAAATTTGCAATCTTATTTTAGAGTATCAGCATTTTTAATAGTAAAAATCTATAGGAGACTAAAAATGGTCATTAAACAGTAATAAATACGGACTGGTAATATAGAATTCGCTTCAAAATTCATAGAAAGGTGTACGCAAAAACGATTTAAGCAATTAGGGGACAGCTGAAAATGCGCAAATGTAATTTTTCTAAAGTAATAACTCGTCAAGTTATCTCTTAGATTGAGATTAAAGCTTGTTAGAACTTGTAAATAGCCTGAAATTTTCTCAAGACTGAATTGATTTTAACATAAAAATAGTGACTTTAGATTGAAAATTATGGCTACCAATTTGAAAAAAAGTAAATTAAGTCTTACTACGAATAACTGTCACATTGACACGAGTGGCATGAAATTACCTTTTTCGTGAAGTGAAAAAACTAAAATTTAATGGGCAAGATAAGAAACGTTGACGATCTAATGGTTTTATAATAACAATAATCATAAGTATTAACAGAAAGAGGGTTTGAAAGCGGTTAATCTGTGTGAACAAAACTTAAAAAGTTTTACTCTATACTTTGGCGGCGAGTTGCAAACTACTAATCATTCGTAATTCTCATGTTTTGAAACATACACTGCAATCTTTTATTTGAAATATTTAGAGAAACTATCGCCAGCAGTCGCCAGTTCATTTTTAAAAATTTACCAAGGAATAAAAGCATGAGAATAGAACAAAGGAAAATAAAAATAAAGTCACAACTGGTCAAATTTTATTGTAGTTACGCATCAATATAAACTTGCGTTCTAGAAACGGAATAGTGCTGCTAGTTTTTAATAAAATTGTTGATTAGTTTATTTTTATAGGAGAAAATCATTGAGATTGAGAACATGTATTACAGGTATAGGTGTTAATTAAGGATTTAAAACCTGTCTCTTTCATTTATATAAACCTATGTTTTGATCAGCAGATATGATCCCATTAAACAGAAGTTTCTTCGATTTTGAATTTAACACGAGTTACTAATTCATTGTTTTTATTTATGAAATCAATTTGTATAAAATTTGAAATAATGATTTTTCATTAAAGCATTGGCACAAAAAGTGGATATTTTTATTGAACAAAATTTTTTTGCTAGAATAGGGGAACATAACAAACATATACAAATAAAATATGCGAGCAAGTTATTGTCCGTAACAAATGACTGATTATGGTAAAAAACAATGACAATTTTCGATTAAGTTTATTAACATTCACGCTGTGAGAATATTCCATTATATACATTTTCACAACATCTGCTACCTCCTATTTTGCACATTCTCAGCTTGCCAACATTATCATGGTGCCAGATCGTCATTTATCTCAAAGTATTTACGGTACTTCATGCACTGATGGCATTTAGAGTAACTCATCAGGCTCTGGTTCATCTTTGTAGTATTTAAAAATACCAATTCGGTTAATTTCCATCTCATGCAGGTCTTGTACAAAAGAATTAAGGCAGCAAAGACTTTTAAGAATACTTATTTCTGGATCTTCTTGATACATAAGAGTGGTTATTACATATCTTCTGACACCATACGCGGCAAAAGGTATACATAGGCATCCAAATAATGTGAAATGCACGCCACGAAAAATCCGGCTATAAAGTATCGATGATATGACACATGGACAAAATAAACAAGCTATGAAGTATCGAGGGGACAATATAGGACAGAAATATGGTAATTCGTAGTCCATAGATCTAAAGGGACCCATTCTTTTTCTTAAATCTCATCCTTTTTAAAAAGGAGAGATTGATCACCGTTTCTTTTTTTGTGGTTCACCAAGCAGTGCAGATGAATCGGATGGTGTTATTATGTTATTCGTTAATTAAAATACGTATTTTGCAGGTATATGACAGTTCACTACCAATAATTAAAGCGTAATACGAAAGGATACAGTAAGCAACAGGTTGGTGATTTTTCGTACATAGATATGATTTCTACTCAAAATACGTATCTCGTAATCATCATTAACTTCAAATATTCATTCCAGCATTAAATAATAGGTAGATGACGAACATTATTTAAATAATAAATATCGAACTGTGACGTGAAAACGAATGTGGTTACGTTTACTTCCAAATGTTTTCATTGATGATAAAGGTATAATAATTCCATGAACAAAAGATCGTCAAGATTACGGTCGACGCTCAGCGCGCCAGGAAATTTTGTTTGGTGTGTGAGGAAATATGCGGTATTAATTAAACGAATTTTCAAGCAAAAAAAGGTATAATAGTGAAAAATTGCGCTTTATGAGTAATGATAGCCATTCGGAAATAGGTTTGCACCCCCATTACCTTCTACAATAGAAAATCGCAAATGCAATAGGTTCGAAATTGTGGTGTAATTAACATCTGAACAAAATTACTTCATCAATAGTTTAAAACACTTCATGAGTAACATTTTTATTCTCTAGTGTCAAACGTAATATAGCGATTAATGCCTTATATGATTTGTTTGCGAATAATGTACAATTTATACATGGGATCTATCTATATTGTTGAACCAATATTTAGTTTGTAAAACTAATTCCTGGAATAAGCCATAAATAGGCGTTAAATATATGATATGCAAGTCACGACATTTTTTGATCATAAAAATGTTTTAACACTGAGTTAATAAAGCTAAAACAATAAAAATTCCAAATAAAAGGTTCAACTCGTAAAAATTTACTAAAAATAATTATGATATTAGTGATTTTTATATATCACCCGATTGATTTTTTTTCGCGAGTAGATCCGTTTAATTCATCACATTCCTCTTTGTTTAATAATTTTACCGTTTCTATCCAGAATGTCCTCCATAACTTTGTAAACTTTCGGGATACTAGAAAGTTCAAAGTTTACTTATTAACTTTTCCTTACACTAATAGCTGCTCACTGAACATAAGTTGTCCCGAGTTACTTACCCACAACCACGTAGCTTTCAACTGTTTAACGTCCCTCATTCTTGTGATAATACAAACAAACCAAACACTAACATGCAATAACTAACGTTTCACTGTGATTTATTTCTTTCTTAGCAATCAAAATTTTTTTTATATATGGTTATTGTGTTACATATAACTATTTTTTGTAATATTATGTTGACAGCCTTAAACTTCCCAGGAATCTTGTCCTAATAAATTCATTGCCAAAACAAAAACTTGGTACGATTTTAAGTTATTTAATTGGTGAGTAATAACACGGTGTAAAAATTTCGATTCCCTTGTGAGAAAAATATCATGTAACAGTTCGTATTTTTCATTTAAAATTGATTTATGAGATTTGACAATGTAATGATTCTTGCCAGACTGTAAGAGGAGTCGTATGAAATGGTAAAATCTAATGGCGTTACCGTATGCAAAATAGCAGTAATAAATTCGTTAAAATCACACTATCTTGTTCATTATTACTGTTTAACTGGGAGTTCAAGAAAACAACCAAATTTTTTGCACCCTAAAATGATGATCTCACAGCGAATTTGCGATCTTTCAAGAAAACCGATTTCATCGGTGGACAAGGCGAGCGTACAACTAACATTCGTTAATTTAGATGAAAATGGTCGAATGACAGACGAACTTACAGTGTTGAATGTGTGTGGCGCGTTGAGGAAACAAGGAAAAGCGGATGGTCTCATCATGGAGAAATTTTACGATTAAAGCTATTTAGTTTAATTCAACCGTGATTTGCACGTCGGGTTTATTCTTTTTATCTTCTTTTCTTTAATGTACCCTTCGATGGACCAGTTCTGTCCTCAGTGTAAATCTGATTCGTACTTGAATCCGAACATAAAAATTTACGTCAGTCCTTGTTACCATAAAATGTGTGAGAACTGCGTATCAAGGATATTTTCGCAAGGAGAGTCCGCGTGTCCAGAATGCGGCACGCTGTTGCGCAGGATAAATTTCATCTCGCAGACATTCGAAGATATTGATGTGGAAAGGGAATGTAGAATAAGAAAGATGCTCAATAGGGTTTTTAACAAAGAGGAAATCGATTTCGATAACGAAGAAGAGTATGATGATTATTTGGAGAAGTATGAGGATCTGATATTGGAACTGATGCAATTGAAAAATGATATGCAGATCTCTAAACGAATTGAGTCCCTTAAAGACGATACTGGTGTTCACAAAAACGAAATTGTAGCAAAACGGCGAAGAATTCAAGAAGGTATGGATAAATCTGTGGGCGTAGTTGATAATTTACGGGCGCCATATGATCCATTAGAGGATGTGGAAAAGCCGACTGTAATTTTGAAGAAGGCAATCGAACTCCCCGAAGGTTATACGTACGAATGTACACCAGCAGGTTATTCTAAGCGAATTACTGGATATCGAGCGGTATATTCGCTATTTGATGACAATATATAAGCCTCGTTAGAATATGGTCGTAGTTCATAGATGGGTGTTTTCATATGAATGAATTACTTCTTTTTAGTTAAAAGTCAATTTAATTATCTTCCTCATATGCACCAGCTAGTCAGTAAATTATCTAATTAGTTGGTTCTTTTCTACAAGTTATTTAATTTTTAAATGTTATATACCTTAAACTGACCAATCAACTTGCGTGTTATTTTTTACTATCACAACTACCCGTGATATTTCGTTTACAAGACGAAATAATAAATTTGTTGGCCGGAGCCAACCTCCTCTATTCAATCACTTTAATACCTCTTATGTTGCAACATGTATCGGCCCAACAAATCCTATAGAATGCATGTTAATTTTAATTTACGTTCTACAAATGGAATAGTACAACTAATAATAAATAACATAAATTAAGTTTATAACAGCGACCTTTGTATTTATTAAACTATAATACATTCCGGAATACATACTATAGTCAATACTATGTTTCTGTAAATTCTGATCCTGAATTTTTCTTACTTTATATTAAAAGAAACAAAGTTTCCTTTTATGCAACCATTGTGTTTAGGTTTAGATTTTTTTATTTAAAACACTTTTATTAATTAAACACACGTAATTTTATAGCACAATGGCTCTTCTGACCTGCTTTTTCTCAGTTAAAACCAAAAAAAAAAGGATTCTCACTAGTAATTCATGATTAATTTAGATTTTTTGCATATCATTTCACTTTCTGATATCTTATTATTTATTGTTCTTTAAAAGTTCGTTTAATTAATCTTCATACGTCTCATACATCTAAACAAACTATCATTCATTATTTTTAATGAATCAATGACGCCAAAATTATTGATGACGGGAAACCAACACTAAATTAATTGAAACAAGGAGTTAACAATAATAACATATCAAAACGTTATTTATATGAATCGCGAATTTTCGCCATTTTATGTTTTATAAAATTAAATGAAATACCATTATGGTTTATGTAGATCGCATTTTATCCAAATATATATGATTTTGTTCGTATAAGCTATTTTTGATATAAAAAAATTTTTTTTACATTAATCGTCCTACAGATATTTTTGGTAAGCTGGGATCAATAATGAGTAATCTTCTTCGATTCGTAAATTCAATATCTGCTACTTTAGTGAATTAGAAACCATAACTAACCCAAAAATGTATATACATTGGATAATAAATCAATAGAAAATAATTCAGCGGATTATAACGTTTTACAGGTCAACTGATACTTTGCTGTTCAAGTAATGAGGTTATAAAAGTGATTTCATATAAAAATTAGAAATTGTTCATCAAAATTATGTTTTCTTCCTGGCAGAATCATAAGCACTTACGATATTTTGTGCTGGTTCTGTGTAAAATAGCATTCTTTACTGTACATTACTAGAATAAAATCGATTATATAAATAATATGTTGATAAAAGAAAATTCGTCTTTTTACATAGCCCTAATCATGTATATGTTAGAAACCTAAACTCATAATATAGAATTTCAATGTTTTACTCAATATGATTTTCATATTGTTACGCAACGTGTATCGACACGAAGTTGGCCTTTTGATATGAATCTAAATAACAGACTTCCGGTCATTTTTACGATTTAATATTTCAACTGATTATAAAAAGAAATAAGACAATATTTCTATCACTTTTTAAGAGTAAAGACGGATTTCAAAAGCTTAGTAATACGAGGTAAAAGTTTCAATCATCTCGTAATAGGAAAAATTATCCAACACTTGTTCGTATTCACTAAGACAACACATAAGCGATTGAAAATAAATTAAATGCACGTTTCTATTCACCAAAATATTAGAATACCGTGTGATATTTTTCTATTTTCAGAGTTGAGTACTTTTACGTTTAGATAAATATGTTAATGGACAAAATATATAGTTTTAGGAAGTGTGAATTTCCAAACTTGTTGGTTGTTATCGATGATTCTAGATCATTGGCATGTAATCACAACAATTTTGTAATTTTTAATCTCATAAATTAAAAGTGGAATGTAGCTGTTTTAACACAAAGCTTGCGCTTATCGATCTGTTTTTGGCCGTATATGGTTATAAATACATAAATAAGGAAACAAAAGCAATGGATCAATCATATTTACACATAGCGTTACGCCTTATCAATAAGATTCGGTTACAGCAGAAACCCGTCAATAAACATTCATATGAAACATCAAATCATTTATTCAGCAAATAACCAAAATTGAAATTCATTTATCACTTTTTAGTGTCAAAATCAACAAATAATTTATTAGAAAAATAAAAACTATCAAATAACAATTAAAAAAATGTATAAACCATAAGGAAATGGATGTAAAGCATTCCAATAAAGGCGGTGGAACACAAAGGTATAGAAGCCAGAATGTAATTGACTCAAAATTTATCACCGTCTTGTTCAGAAAGTATAGGCAGCTAAATGTAAAAAAAGTGGTAATTCGGGTAGAGCGAGACGGGTTTTTTATCTATTTACAAATATGGATGAAAGGAACTATGCGAACTGTCAGCACAGAGCGAGCCGACAAAATAATTTTAGAGAGGCGGATTGAATCACTTGCGTTGCACAGATCTAGAAAGAGACTGGGCAAAGAAATGAGGTATGCTGATATGAATCCAATTGAAAGGAAAATAGTTAGTCTGACGGCCAAAAAATGGAGGATATTAGTAAGTATAAAAAAGCGGAGGGAAGCTGAGAGGGCTACGAAGGATCGGCGAGGTAAACCAAGACATCGGCTTAGGACACACAAAGAACGATCCGTAGATGTCAAAAACTAATTCTCATAATATCACGTATTTAATAAAGGTAAGTGTTTTTAGGATTAAATGCCGTGTCTATCTTTAATAACAGCAACCGACACCGGAATACGAAGGCGATCATGAATAAGCGATTAAGACCTGAATAAACACACGCTGTTTTAATCAACCTTCTTCAATTTCTTGAATTTGAATGGATTACGCCTGTAAAACGGCCATGGAGGCACCACAACAATGAATGCTATTAGCACAGTCACAATACCAGTAATAAAAGTGTATCTCAAATCAGACATGAAGTAACCAACTATCCATGCTAAACTGTAGCCTAGGAGTAGAATGTTATAGGCGGCTTTTTTAGCTAAATCCTGTCCGTAATAATCAATGGGCTGCGTCAAAGTTTTGTACAAATTTTTGAACATGGGGTCAGGAATGAAAAGTTTTAAAATAGGTGGTTGAAACGCATACTAAACATTTTTCGCCTTCACGATGTTTTTTAACAAAAACACATTTAATTATAGTAGAAATTCGATATCTAGGATTAAAATCATAGTATCAATTGTTACAATGGAATAAAAAATTTTAAGTTAACGAAAACTATTGTTAAGACGTTGCGTAAAGAAATATTTCTTTCTCAGAAGTTTATTTAATTAAAATTTGGACATTCTACATGTGTAAATCAGTAATCATTTGATTACAGGGCAATTTGCAAAAATTTTGTTCCTAAGGATTTTTTAGTGTTCTATGTTCAGTTCCAATAAGTTTACGATTATGGCAACTCATTAGATTATTCATGATATACAAGCATACTCTATTTTCCTGATATTATATATTTCCTCTACCATAAAGAAAGGTGACTTGTTTCAGTGTCTTTTTTTGCTCTTGGTATTACATCCTGTAAATATTCACAAGTTTAACTACCGAGATAAATTAGGGTACATCTTCTAAAATTTTGTACCAATATTTACTCACTTAATGTAATTTTATCTAACGGATATCAGACTTAGAAAATACTAATTCACTATTTCTTTTATCGACTCTGTAAGTCTTTTGAGTACGTAAAAGGCCAACTTTCTAAAGACGATAATAATTATGAATTCATCATGTGTTTATAGCTTGCCTGCCATCGACCAAGTAACTCCCTGGTTGGTAGTACATTTCCAATGCCAAAATGGCACTTTCGGATTTTTTAATAAATATTAGTTGTAAAATCGCTCTTGGCTCATATCTAAATGCAAAAACCGGGTTTCGTTCGTACACACATAATGTACTTCAAAAATTAAAGTTTTATATTTCATCATAAATAGAATTAGCACGATATGAATTTATTATTACAGCAACCAGTCAATTTGTCAGAACTAATACAATTAGCATCCACAACATTGCATATTCGACTTTTTTCTTAGAAATTATTAATTACAATTCACTATACTTCAACATAAACGCCTGTATGGTCCGATGGGGTCGACTATAGACACCGAATTCTGTTTGTAGACGCGTATTCAATTAATAAAATACAATCCTTTTGAACGTCAATAAAAGCTTTTTTTATGAAACAACGACAAGTTGCAGGCAAATTAGTCAGTTTGACGAAGAATTAATAAAACTTTTGTTTCACGTTTAAATAGTAAGTTCAAAGTTACACAACCATATTTTATTCCCATATTCCAAAACATACTCTTCAATCACTTATGCTTTTTTTCGAGTAAATACCATTACCGGCTAAGACTTAACTTTCTAACTCAATCCAAAACAGTATAAGTGTGGAAATGGCAGACGTATAAAAAAATTTAGAACAAAGAAAACATGAATACTATTGAATACAGCCAATTCAAATTTTATTTTCATAAACAGGATGTCTTTTTAAAAAAACAGTTTAATCATCACATCACAACATACCATCCAACTCACTAAATAGGATGGTATAACAGATGTTTAAACTAA